>PVKU01001710.1:0-276505 GCA_004027475.1 Anoura caudifer | reverse complement strand
TGGGGCGGAGGGACGGGATGGGAGTAGAAAACAGAAGACTGTATAAGAACAACAATTAAAATAAAATTTAATAAAAAAATAAAAATAAATAAAATGCCAAAAATAAAAGATAAAGAGAGAATCTTAAAAGCAGCAAGACAAAAGCAGTGAGTTACCTACAAAGGAGTTCCCGTAAGACTATCAGCTGATTTCTCAAAAGAAACCTTGCAGGCAAGAAGGGACTGCCAAGAAGTATTCAAGTGATGACAAGCAAGGACCTACAACATAGATTGCTCCATCCAACAAAGCTATCACTTAGAATGGAAGGGCAGATAATGTGTTTCCCAGACAAGGTAAAGTTAAAGAAGTTCATCATCACCAAGCCCTTATTATATGAAATGTTAAAGGGACTTATTTAAGACAAAGATGATCAGAACTATGAACAGTAAAATGACAACAAACTCGCAACTATCAACAACCAAACCTAAAGAAAACAAAAACAAAAATAAACTAAGCAAACAGAACAGGAGGAGATTTACAGAAATGGAGATCACATGGAGGGTTATCAGAGGGCAGGAGGAGGGAGGAGAATGGGGGAAAAGGTACAGGGAATAAAAAGCATAAATGGTAGGTACAAAATAGATAGGAGATGTTAAGAATAGTATAGGAAGTGGAGAAGCCAAAGAACTTATATTTATGACCCATGGGCATGAACTAAGCGGGGGTTGCTGAAGTGAAGGGGGTATTGGATAGAGGGGGACAAACTGGGAAAATTGGGACAAGTGTAATAGCATAATCAATAAAATATACTTCCAAAAACTTCATGTACTAGAAGCTCATTATATGACAGATCATATGATTTTGAAAGTGATAGTGGTAGTCAACTCTGCTTCCTTCTCTTTAATATTTAACCTCTTAATTAATATTTCTGTCTTTTTATCTAACACTCAACATGTAATCTTTATAATTATTCAAAAACATTATTAAAATAAGCAGAGATTATATCAAAATATAATCAGAGTGGCTGTGAATAGACTATTCCGTTTAATAAGAAGCCAATGAGAACACAGTGGTAAAGTTGGTGAAACTTACACTCTCTTCTAGGACCAAACTGGAATTACAACTAAAATATTTTTAAAAATCAACCTGAATAACCAACTGAAGACCAGCTGAACAGAAGTCTTGTAACTAAGGATTAACAAAAGAAGCTACATCAAGACAGGTAGGAAGGAAGGAAATGCAAAAAGAGCAGGCCCCTACTTCCCCCAGTGTGGGGGTCTCAACCCCACACTGGGACCCCAGCCAAGAGCACCAAGCTGAGAAGAAGCACCCAAATAACATCTGCTTGTAAAAATCAGTGGGGATTCTCTATACCAAGGAGAGATGGGAGTCTGCTAGAAACCCAACCAAATGCTTAAAAGGCTAACACACAAAATCCCATTTGTAACCTATCACCTTGGGTTCCGGTAGAAGGAGGGCAGAACAGATTAGAGTGGTGTGAGGAAAGACTGAGTTTTGTAGCTCAGCAGAGAGAGTTGAAGGAAGAGCTGCAAGGATCCCTCTGCTGAGTCCCATGCCACATCACAGACACCATCTTTCTTGAAAGAAGCAATTCCCTCATCAGCCTGAGAGAATGTAATACCCCCACCCTGCTGACTTTCTGTCCCTCGCCATGCTGAGCTCACACCCTGTGGAGGAGTCAGTTGCCTAGGCCCAAGGTGTAAAAGTCTGGGCAGACTCAGAGGATGTCAGTGACTGCGTTGTGTGGCTCTGGAGCATTATCATTTTCACCAATTTCTTGCTGGCCTGAGCAGAACCTTGTCCTCATGGGAGATCCACTAGCCATGTACTCCTAACTCAAAGCAGCCCACCCTGCCAAGCCTGGACTCTCCACACAATCCAGGAAGAATCCAAGACAGACTGAACTGTGTGGCTCAGGGAGAGAGGACATCTTCCCCTTGCCTGTCCAATCAGTGCAAAACCTTCTCTTCACACAGACAAGTCTTGGTCCATTTGGGCCTGATAACTGTGCTGGCGTCACCCTGATGTCTCTCTAAGACCCTGCCACACCACAAAGGTCTGAGGGCACCCCACAGATGGTAGCTAAACTTGGTGTATCATTGGACTTTTGCTGAGTGCCCTAAGACCCAGCCCTGATACTTAGCTTGAATCTGTATCTATCTTGTGAACACTTGCCCCTCTATGATGACTCACTGAGAACCTGCTCCACACAACTTGCCCACCAACAAAGGCTCTTTTAGTGACTGAGTCTAAGAGGTAGCTAGCAGATGAAGGCAGGTGAAATTAAATCTCAGGGGACTTGGCAACTTTGCTGACTTGTCCCCTGGCTTGGGGCTGGTGGAGGCCATTCTTAGTGCACACTTGGTCTTTCCAAGCACACCCAAGCAGATCAGAGGCAACCACAAACTGTGGATCACTTTGTACCTCCAAGCAAGTTCTCCCGGGGCAATCGCAGGCAGCATCCGATATTGACCTGTAACAGAGTCCCTGCCTAAAGGCCCCAGAACCAGCATACCCAGTGGCCAGCTTCAGACAACATCAGAGCAGTATCCAATTAGGTCCACAAGCAACACATCAATAGTCAATAATATTGTCATAACTATATATGGGGTCAGTTGGGTACTGGAAATATGAGAGAAAACACTTTGTGAAGTCTATGATTGTCTAACAATTATGCTGTATACTTCAAACCAACACAAACCAATATTAAATATAAACTATACTTTAAAAATAAGCTAATTAATAATTAAACACAAAGCCAATGAGTCTGGGGCCACAAAACTATATATAAACACTTAAATAAAAACTTGTCACATTTCTGTTTTCTAATAATTATTCCATATCCTAATTTATTTATTGCCAATCTAGGTATTAACTTCTTTGATTTTTGCTCTATTATACCAGCCCTCTATACCATATTTTTTACTGTTTTAATACTTATTTTAATTAATCTATGAAAAAATTAACTCATTTTTATATACTTTCAACATGTTTTCCCCCTTATAATTGATTTTATTGACAGAAGAATTGTAAATATATAATATATTCTAATGAAGCATATACTCTATTAATGAATAGTGGAAATGTAGTTACACAAATAAAAAAATTTATTTTGTGTGTATATGCATGTTTTGATGTTTGTTGGAGGAGGTTGTCAAAAGCACATGACCACTGGTTGACCTATATAAGGACCCCGGCAATGGGAAACTCCCCACCATCCTCCCTATCTTTTGAATGCATATCTTGTCCACCATTCTCATAGCTGGAGCTGTTTCAAGGACATAGCCTTGATAGAGAAAGATTTTGTTGAGAACATCAAAAGAGTATACATGACTGAACCCAGTTAAGGACCCTATTGAAATTTAAGATTCTAACAGTTCAGTGTAGAGATTAATTCATCTTGTGGCCACTCAAGGTTAGCCTCATACATAAGTTCTCCTGCTTATTAAAACTGACACTTACCAATCTGGAGTGGTCTTGCCTCTTTTTTTGGTCTCTTTTTTCCCTTTGAATACAGGGTCCAATGTCAGATTTCACCAAGGAACTCCTAAGGGTGTGAACCAACAATGTTATAGTTTGTTATTACTTTTAGGATATATTGGAAAATAATATCATTCAAAGAAGATTAAATACTAGGTGGTAACTGGTGTAATAAAGCAACGGTTTTGTTTTGAAGTCTGAAGTTAGGTAAGATTCTAACAGTTCTTTTATAATAAAAATCTGACATTGTCTTGAGAGGGAGACAGAAAGAACTGATAAATCTGGGTGGAAAGATGGCATAAAGTACAGACCAATGTCAAAGCTGGAAGAGAAATCAGAGTTTGATGCACTGTACACTTATCATGTAGGTTCAGATTATTGAAATTACATAACTAAGACAGAATTTTCTTTCTGTCTTAAAACAGTTAGTACTAAAGAAAGAATAATGTAAATACTAAGGCTAAATAAACAAAAACACTTTTTAAAGCCACTGTAGATAGCTGGTGGGAATTGTAATTTATCATAAGTTATTTTGGATGTAACAGTAAGTCATGGTATTGTAGAAAGGTTAAAACTATATGATGATAGATTATAAATAGAATCATTGCTATTCTTAATAGATGCATATCTAAAGTTATTATTTCTGCTATAGGCTAACAAGCATGGTGTGAGATTCATATTAAATCTTGTTCATTTCTTAAAGACTTGATAATAATAACCATTTGGAAACTTATGAGGTCTGTATTTTTTTAGAACATAGTTTTCTTTTTCCTATTCATTTTCTTTTCTGTCTCCTGGTTTAAATAATCAAATAAGTCACTTAAAGGTAGGGGATGTTTTGGGAACCCTGGCATGCTCAGGCAACTTGCAGAAATTAATGTAAAACTAATTGAAATCCCAACGCATTACAGTATCCCTTTAAAAAGTTTCAGGGGACAGGAGCTCCATATCATGGGCTTGCTGTATAAATAAACTCAATAGAGGGAATAAAAAAGTGTCTGGTGGGAAAAAATAAATGAAAGGAGAGTAAACCTATCAAAACAAATTTATTTTCTCTAAATTGACATGGAAATATTGTTTCTTCCTCTGCTCTAACCCACAAGGATCAAGCATTCAGATCAATGTCTATTTATTAGAATTTTAAGGATTTGGGGCTGTAGAATGTCTTGAGAATTTGTCTGGTCGATCCATTGCCTTCAGGTGAGACTATCTCTAAACACGTTTAGACAGATGAGTATTGTAATTTTAATGACTTCTAGTGAAAGTAATCCTATGACCTTCCTTCATTTATTTCTTTGTTGAACTCTCATTATTTATATCTTTATTTACAGTTAAACATTAATACGAGCACTTCAGCCCAGATATTGCAGTGTACCTAGACATTGTGCCGCTAGTTAGGAAGAGTTAAATACTTAAAGTGGGTGAGAGGCCTTGCATCTTTTTTCATAGTTTCCCAGTTTTTTAGTCCTCTATTTTCAAGGTATGAAAGAATAAGAGAACTTCAGATGTCCCCATGATTCTCAACTTGAAGTTCTCAAACTAAACTGCAAACTTTAATAATATACTAAATGACAACAGCAGCAACAGTAAAAACACATCAGCTTATGGAAAGTGTGATAGAATGAGGAAAATGTATGGAAAGGAAAAGAATCCCAGATGAGGGTGAAATGGGAGTATCACTTACAAATATAAATGTCCTTTACAAAGGATAATTTCTACTTGGTTTTCAGAGCATCTCCCAGGTCTGCTCTTCCTTAAAGTTAACTAGCCTTAAAAAATCAATATCCCAAAGAGGCATATTTTGGGGTAGCAAACTCTGCTCCCTTTCACCTGTACTGAAATTGCCAAGAACAAGAATAGTGTTGGAGAACATGTCAATAAGCCCTTGAAGCTAAACCCTTCAAGATAACACATGGAAAAGAGGGAGTAGGGGCAAGTGATTCAGTTATCTGTAGCTGATAAGGACATGAGGTTCACAAACTGAGTCATTTCAGGAACAAAGAGAGAAGAATGGTCTGAAACTAGCAATGAAGAGTGAGTATGGCGTTTACCTCACTCTCAGCCCTCAATAATATTAGTGACATGGGCTGGTGCAAGTGAGGGCAGCCAGCACTTTAATGGGCTGCCTGCAAGAGAGACAGAGTGCTGAAAGGGGAGTTGGGATTAAGTCCCAGCAAAAATTTGAGGTTGGCCAGCGTTTCTCAGTCTCAGTGGACATTTTGGGCTGTATACTTTTTTTTTTCTTGTGGGGGAGGTCTGCCCCAAACTTTGACCTCTAGCAACTAAATCCTTGAAGCTGTACCCTGACCCCTCTTGCTGTGATAACCGAAATTTGGGTAGATAATGAAAAAGTTAATGATATTGGGGATTTTCCCCCAGAATTTACCTACTTTAGTCTTCACAGTGTTACAGGATCACTTACCCACTGGGGGCTGGCTCTGCCCCATCATGTTTCCAGAATTTTTGCATGTCAGTTGACCTCCAGGCCCTTGACTCACCCAGGAAAAATTTCAAGGACAAATCAGAGTGAGAACAAAGCAAGTTTTATTCAAGGAAAACAGAACGAGAAAGAGGCCAGGGAATGGGATAAGAGGCCACTGTGAAAGAAGTAAAAAGCATTCCTCTGAGTGGATGGGACCAGGGATCTATCTGGAGAGTGACTTATGCACATTTCAGTTAGTTCTTGGGATTTGGTGGGTACCAGTTTCTGAATGTTGTGGTGCTAATTCTGTCTCTATTCTGACTATTTGGGATGGGGCCTTATTCCTAGTATAGTTCATTCCGGAAATGTCACAGTGTTTGGCCCCCACTGCCCCCTTCTACTTGTGGTGTCAGTTTTCATTATAATGATGGTATGATGAGCTTTGGGGCTGGTCTCTGGTCAATTTTTCCTCCATCTCAGAATCTAGGAATGATCTGGTTCTAGCCAGTCCTTATAGTTACTGACCTCTATGACTGCTTACAGTGGTCTGTAGGCACTACATGATTTGACCCTGCCTATCCAACACATTTGAGACCACTCTCTTATCCTTGGACCAGAAACTCCAACCATAATCTCTATTTTATTCAAACAAATAAGCTCACAAACATCTCACCTCAGCACTAGTGCATTGTCTGTTCTCTCTGTCAGGAATGCTCTTCCTTCACAATGACTCCCATTATTAAAATCATAGTCAAGTATCACCACCTCATAGAGTCCTTCCCTCACCTCTCAATGTAAAGTAGACACCACCACAACCTGAGAAAGTGACTGCCAGTCACTATCACATCACCCTGTTTCAATTCCTTTATTACACTTGCCACTACCTGAAGTTGTATTATTGGTTCATTTTTGTATTTACTTGTATAAAATGTACAAACTCTGTGAGATCAACAAACTTATCTACCTTGTTTACCAGTATATTCCCAACATGCCTCACAGTAGGAACTTTGTAAATACTTGATAAATGAATGAATAAATAAATGAATTTCTAAAGTGGGTTTTGTAATGTTTCCCCTGTCCCTTTGTTGAATTCACCCTGTAACTTAAGTTTGGTTTATTTTTTTTAGTTTTAATCTCACTATTAATTTACACACAGAAATCCATTTTGGGGGTAATTCCAAATGTAACTTTGTGAAAAATTGTGCTAAGTCAAGAGAGAAAAGGATTCTAATTTAATCCACTTTGAAATCATTCTGTTTACCTGTTGCCTAAAGAGAATCAAGAGGATTGAATTGGCTCTGAACAAATACCAAATTAATTAGAGGTGATAGGAAAAATGTAAGCTATCCTTTTATAGTGATACTTTTAAGACATTGTATTATACACAAACTTGGCTAACCTGGCAATGTATGTTTTGGCACTGTGAGAATAACATGAAATTTGAGCATTACTTTCCTTAAGTACTTTTTAAATTTATTACTTAATCTGAAGGGATTGGAGTGGCTTTTATATGATATTGACTTTTATTTCCTTATTTACACAGAAGAGTTGGGACATACACAGCAATTAAATTTAATTTATTCTCTGCTTTCATCTCATTAAGTGATGTTTCCCAGCCCTAAGTCAAATTATTGTTGCAAGATAGGCAGATTGAGGTTCAGTAACAGCAAGTCAGACAAGTTTCCCCTCTCCCTTCCTACCTCCTCCAATTCTAAAAACACAGTCAATAAATTTTCTTTATTTTACAAATTATTTTCAGAAGGAACCATTGTCTCAAGCTCATGTGAGTGCAAATATCATGCCAATATATGTTAGTAGGCCTAGTTATAACTATTATTTTTGTAGTCTATAACCTTGTTGAAAAAAAATAAGCTCTCTATAGATCTTTTCTGCCAGGTATCCAAGTATTAGGATTATCCATGACTGTTATAACTTTTTGTGTTTTCCAGTAGTGGATGTCATATCCATAATCATTATGTTTGAGAAACAAAGTCTTTTGGTTTTTTTCCTTTTATGTCTATTCCTTTGATCCATTTCTGTGCCCCAATAAAGTAAACAGGATTTGTCTATGAAAACTAACCTAAATTTGACAAATCCCAGTCTACACCTAGTTCCCAGTTAACTTTAATCACAGAATTTCATGAAAGTAACTGAAATCTATTTTTATATTTAATTGTCCCTAGATCCCACAACTGGTATTATAGTCTTGTTCAGTATCTTTTTCACTGCAAGCAAATGTCAAAAACAATAACCACTTTTCAGTATTTGACACAAAATTCAATGAAAAGGAACAGGTAAAACCAAAAACTCATCTTTCCATTGAGTAAGTATATTTATTTTCTGCTATGAACAAGAAACTCTGCTCAGCACTGGAGATTCAGTGGTAGACAAAATAGACATAGTCCATGCACATTCAGTTCTTCTTTCAAAGCCACCTATGTAAGAGATTAACTATTTAAGGTAAAGTAAAATTACTACTTGTGCTAACTTCTATGTGACAACAAAATTAGAAAAATATTTGCTTACCAAAAAATTAGTTGTGTACTTAATGGTGTATATTCTATCCTCTCTATAAAGGCTTGCACTTAGGTTAAGTAGTGATTATGTCTGCTAATTTATTTGAAAAATTCTCTAATGATGCCTACTAATACAACCACTTCAATAGGATCTCTCAAAATGTGTATTTGTGCTTATAACTACTGTGTACTCATGCCTCATTTTAAGATATGGGATTCATCCACTCTCAACATTTTCCTCAGTATATAACATCTTTCTACAGAGTGTGTGACTCTATATAAACATTTTCTCACATTTTGTTTGCCTTTTGACCTACAAAATATGACATAATATACTGATAGAAAACCTGAAAATCCTATGTATTTTAAGGTATCTAGTTGTTATAGAAGGACTGAAAAATATAATTTGTCAGGTAAAGTACAAAAAATGAAGAAAATGAATGGACAGAAACACAGTGGTTGCAATGAAAACTGGAGGGAAAAAAAGATGCCTTCTGCATATAGATTTATTGCAAAATATTCCTGTTCCAGCTGAAATACACATTATTTACTAAATAATTAATAATTTGTGTTTCAAATCATAAGCCTGGGAAATAAATATCTTAATACAGAATAAACTAAAATAATTAAAATTTAAACATCCTGAACTCTCAGTTAACTATCCCCCCAAGTCTTCATATTTTTTTGCAGGAATTGACAACTTTTAAAATATGTTGATTACAGAATTTTATCCAGAAAACATTTCCAAAGGAATAGTATGGAATAATAGTGATATGTATGACCTGTAGCCCAATCAACAGTTTACACTAAGATAATTTACATTTGCATGGCTTCTCAGGGATATTCAATCACATCATTACAAGTGCCCCCCCCCGGGGGGGAATTAAAAGTAATGATTTTGAGGACCAGCTTTATGTAAAAGTAAATTAAATGAGTAGTGTTATTTATCATACCCAACATTTATTTTATTATTGAAGTTTTAATTTTCCACTTTTAGCCTCATCTTTACTTAAAATGCAATTAAGAGTTAGGGTAGTTAACAATTTTAAAAAATATATTGCTTGCTGTGAGTTTCTTAAAGATAGCTTTTAATAATCAGAGATAAGGTTGAAGAACTATAAGCAGTTAAAGAATAAAAAAAAGGTATGCTCAATCAAGAAGAGCTCAGAGTTCAGATTTTAAAAGCACTATATTGGGAACTGAGGCCTGAATCTCAACTAAGTATTTTAATATATATCATAAGAATAATACAACCACTCAATTATGCACATAAGGCCTCTAAATAACATTAAGAATCAATAATGTTTATGCAAGGCTACTACTAAGATTCTTTCTAGCTATCCATGTAGTTCAAATAGTGTTTTATATTATAAAAGAAATACATGTTTATTTTTCTTTGTTTTATTCTTGTTCAAGTACAGTTGTATCCATTTCTCCCCTTCTACTTCCCCCAACCCCAGCCATCCCCACCTCCTACTGTTGATCCTACCTGCTTTTGGCTTTGTACATGTGTCATTTATACATGTTCCTGACATCCCTTCCCCCATAAATTAAATACATGTTTATTATTAAAATACTTGCAACAACAGAAAAAAATAAAGCAATCACCTACCATTCTATCTTCCAAATTAGTTACCATCTGTATATTCTTTGTATAATTCCTTTAATATTTTCTAAGTATATTTTTGTTTACAAGCAACAAAAACTGACTCTGAACAACATGAGTAAAAAAACTAATGTATGAAAACATGTTGTATACCTGAAAGAATTCATTGGAAAGCCAGAGACCCTGATTCAGAAGATAGGTGGAAACCAGTCTCCATTTTCCACTAATGATAATCGACATATATTATACCAATTTACTCACTGAGGCTGAAATATACATCCTTCTTAAATACATTTTAGAGTTAATAAGATAGTGAGGGGTTACTGAGAAAACAGGCAAAGTAAAAGATTCCAGAAGTGTACATGGGAAAGAAGGGGAGGGGTCATCACAAAACATATATAAAGGACATATGGACAAAGCCAAAGGTGGGTAGGATGGAGGGTGGGAAGTGGGGATGGGCGGGGTGGGGGGTTTGGTGGTGGGAAAATGGAGACAACTATACTTGAACAATCATAAAAAAAAGTTCAAAATAAAGAAGATTCCAGAAATGTAAACATAAGTAAAGCACTAAGTGCTGCTTTTATTTAAGGATGCTTGCAGGTCTGAAAGAAACATTTTTGTGGTGAGTTGAAGTGCATTGAAAGTGGCCTTGAAAGACCTGAGAGAAAACTAAGACCTTAAAAAGGTCAAACCTCATTGTATTACTTTTGTGTTGGTACACAAATTACCACAAACATAGCTGCTTATAACAAACCACATTTATTATCACATAGTTTCCATAGGTCAGAATTCTGTGCATAGTTTAGCTGAGTGTCCCTTCTCAGGGTTTCTAAAGGCAGAAATCGAGGTGTTACCTGAGCTACATTCTAATTTGGAGGCTCATCTAGGGAAGGAACAACATTCAGACTCCACTGGATTGTTAACTGAATTTGTTTCCTTCCACCTGTAGAATTCATGTAAGTTTGTTTCTTCAAAGCCAGCAGTGGAGTGACTCTCTGGTACTTGGACTCTCTGGTATAAAAAGAAAAGACACAAAATGATATGTAGATTCTAGTATCATATTTTAAAGTTCCCAAACAATTTAGGCAATACTATTAAGGATTTATATATAATGATGACACCATAGTAGAGTAAAGCAAGTTAACCCTTATCATAAAAGACAGAATAGTCTTATTTCTTCATTGTGTAGGATATTTAAAGGAATGTGAAAAGGGCTACATTGGCAGCTTCTGGGTTGCTGTCAATATTTTATTCATTGATTTATGTGGCTTTTATATAGGTGCTTGTCTTATAATCAGTCACTGTACTGTACAGTTATGTTTTATGTACTTTCTCATGTTATATCTCACAATAAAAGTAAAAAAGAGAGTGAAAAAACATAGAAAATAAATGTACAGGAACCAAAGGAGGCTAGTCAATAAATAACATAACCAAGTTCTATGCATTAGTGCTTTTTGAAAAGCTATGTAGTTGATTTTATCATACATTCAAAGTTGAGGATCCGAGTTGAGAAAAAAAGGATATCTTAACACAGTGTCCGATATATATGTAAATGTCAATTAACATCTGTCCTCCCCTGAAGATGATTGACAATTATTTTTGTCCAGCTCTGCACATGCAGGCCCTTGAACAAATTAACAAAAAAAATGCCCTGGCTGGTGTGGCTCAGTGGATTGAGCAAGGGCCTGTGAACTAAGGGGTCACTCATTTGATTCCCAGTCAGGGCACAAGCCTGGGTTGTAGGCCAGGTCTCCAGTAGGGGGTGCATGAGAAGCAATCACATATTGATGTTTCTCTCTCTCTTTCTCCCTCCCTTCCCTTCTGTCTAAAACTAAAATAAATAAAATAAAAAATTGTTATAATGAGTTTGTGTCTGTACTTAAATTTAATAGAGAATTAGAGATATACATTTATACTTTCTCTTTTTTATCCTTACCTGAGAGCATGCTTATTGTTTTTTAGAGAGAATGGGAAAAAGGAGGAGGAGAGATGGAGAGAAACATCGATGTGGAAGAGAAACATTTATCAGTTGCCTCTCTTATGCACCCAAAACAGGGACAGAACCCACAACCTAGGTATGTGCCCTGATAGGAAATTGAACCCATGACGTTTTGGTTTATAAGACAGTACTACAACCAACTGAGCCCCACTAGCCAGGGTGAAAGATGTATTTAAATATGTTGTAGATGAGATAGGGTTATAAGAAATGAAATATTATTTTTGAATGTGTGTATTTTGTAAAGGTTGCAACAATAAATAAAAATAAATGAATATATTCTAACACCTTTAAAATTTGCACTTTTGAATTGACATTTTTACACTTGTTAAAAATCATGATTACTAAGGCAAATACAAGTTTGTAAGTTAATCTTTGAAATATAAACTGAATGGTACTAAACTTTTAAAAAGTGTGGAAGTTTTTTTGTCATGGTGAAGCATATTCCATAATTAACATGTGATTATTTTCCTCAGAAAACTATATTATACTGTTATTTTTTAAGAATAAAGATAAAAACTAAAAATAAGAATAAAAGCCACAGAGAGGCTGTTAGAACTATGAGGACTTCTCCCCTTCAGTTTGATTTCAATAATTGGGTAAATATAGGAAGGTATGCCCAATTGTGGCAAAGTTGAAAAAAAAAGATGCAGAGGAAAATAAAAGACTTCTGGAGAGCTTCATGAAGGAAAGCAAGTAGATGAATCATGGGAGGTGTTGATTCAGCACCACATGATTTTTCTCAAGCAAAAGTGACTTTTATTCAATGAGGCCAGTATCTTCCAACTAATTGGGCTGATGAGGCAGGTGTGGAAGAGGTGGGCCCAGAGAGAGAAGGGCCGGCAATGACAGGAGGATCAGTGGTGGTATTTCTGCAACCAGTACAGGAGCTAGGTCATGCAGTGAATATTATAGTGTAAACTGCTCCCCAGAGAGAAAAATAGCTATTGAAAATGATACCCCTGTTGCAGCTTTCATAGAGATTGACACCTTAGTAACACATGCTTTACTTAAAAGGTGTTTGTATGCAGACAAAAGAAAACAAAAAGAAAGCCATTTTTAGGGGAGAACTCTACAATTTGTATACACACAGTGGGAAACTCACTATAGGGAATTTTAGGACACGTGTATTACAATATAAATACTCATTCTGTGGGTATAATCATCTTAATCATTTCAAAATACAAAATTTCCATCAGATTTTTTATTATTAAACATATTTTCTCTTACATAATGATAAATTGCTTTCTGTCTCTTTTATGGATTAAAATTATTTACTAATATATCATTTTATATTAACAAAGCTGGCTGTACTATTGAAAACATTTACATATAAATATTTCTTATCAAGTCTACAATATAAGTCTGAGTAATGTCTATTGTATTTGCTATGCTACAAATTCTAAACAATTAAAATAAAACTTTAATATTTAATGACTCCTTAAGAAATACAATAATTTGCTGCCCAAGCAACCATGCACAAAAATTTACACTGCAGTATTTTTTGTTCTAGAAAATATGACTAAAACTACAAATTAATAAATTTATACAGTTATACTGTGGAATCTTATGCTATTTAATATTGTGAAAATGAATGAACTACAGTTAGTTTTATTTATGAACATGATTCAGCTGATAAAAGAAAACATTGTATGAGAAAAACAAATTCAAGAATTCACAGACCATAATTTTCTAGTTTTCATCAAGTACCACTGTATACCTGAGACTATGTTAAGGACTTTTAAACACAATACTTCACTTGAGTATCAGCTTTATTATCCCCATTTACAAATGATGAAATTGCGGTTCAGCAATTTGCCCAAGGTCACACAGCTACTAAGTTGTGGAGACAGAACATCAACCCAGATCAGCATGGTTCCAAAACCTGAACATTTAATCCCTATAGAGCCAAAGCAGTAACTAAAAACTAGTGCTCCCAGCATTCATGACAAACTTTCTTATCTGGGCCACCTGAGGTGTCTTCCTGAGTGGAATAGACCCAGTAACTATATTCACATTGATATGACACATACAAATTAAACTTACAAAAGTTAGCAACAGTTAACTTCTAAACTAGCTATTCTAGGTTCAGGAATAAATGGTCGTGACACTTGTAGTCCACCATACCTGTAAAACAACCAACTGTGATGCACTACTCCTGGATGAATGATTGTCACAAAATGTAGTGTGAATGGTGCCCATGGTGTGGGACACTGCAGAGGTCCTTCCTGCACACAGTCTTTAGTTAGTACTGAATCAAGCTCACCAGCATGAGGATACACAGTCTACAGAATACCACACATAACATCTTCTCTGGCTCTCGATAGAAGATGGCAGAGGAATAGTGGAGGCTACATTAACCTCCTCCCAGGACCAATTTGGAATTACAGCTAAGTTGCAGAGAAATCATACAGAGTAACCAACTGAAAACTAGTTGGAGAGAAGCCTTATAACTAAGGGCAGATAGGAGAAATAGCTTCACCACAACATGATTGGTATGGAATGCACAGGAGATGTGAGAGGGGTGGCTAGGCTCCCACAGGTGGCAGCTGAAGTGCCAAAGGGAAATCTTGGTGGTTGGAGGCATTCCCCCTGAGAAGTGTGGGGTCTAAACCCCAAGTTGGGCTCCCTAGCCTATAGCACCAGAGCCAGAAATAACCCCAGATAATATCTAGCTGAGAAAAGCAGCAGGGCTTCTCTCTGCTAAGGAGAGACAGCTGGAGCAATAAAAAAAACCTCTTTTTTTTAATTTTATTTTAATTGTTGTTCAAGTACGATTTTTGGTCTTTTACTCCCATTCCTGCCCATCTACCCAGCCCTCCCCACCTCCCTCCCATTTCCACCTGCCCTAGTTTTTGTCCATGTGTCCTTCATACTTGTTCCTGTAAACCCTACCCCTTTTCCCCTGGAATTCCCTCCCCTCTCCACTTCACAGAGGCAGAATGGCCATCATAAACAAAGCAACAAACAACAAGTGTTGGAGAGGTTGTGGAAAAAAGGGAACCCTAGTGCACTATTGGTGGGATTGCAGACTGGTACAACCACTATGGAAAACAGTATGGAATTTTCTCAGAAAACTTAAAATGAATTTGCCTTTTGACCCAGCAATTCCACTGCTAGGATTATATCCTAAGAACCCTGAAACACCAATTCAAAAGAACCTATGCATCCCAATGTTCATAGCAGCACAATTTACAATAGCCAAGTGTTGGAAGCAACCTAGGTGCCCATCAGTGAATGAATGGATCAAAAAACAAAAAACCTCTTCAAGGGCCAATGAATTAAGTTTCATTTACAGCCACTTATCCTGGACTCCAGCAAAGGAGAAGCAGAGTGGAGTAGAGACACTTGAAGAGAGTCTGTGGCTGGTGGCTCAGGGGAGAGAATTGAGGGAATAGCAGCCAGGATCCCTATGTTGAGTCATTTCTCATATTGCAGAATCCATCTCTCCCAGGGAGAGCACTGCCCTTCAAGTACATCAGCCTGATATGAAGCAATAGCACCACCCACAGGAATTACTCTGCCCCATTTCACAGTGCTTGAGCCTGACTACTGATTACAGATTGACTAGATTAATAACTTGCAGGACAGAGCCACACACTGTGGATCACTGTAGTCTCTAACTAGTTGCCTAGGGTCAGCCTGGGATACCATCTGATATCACCAGGGACAGATTCAGAAAGAGAAGACAGTGGTAAATAGTAGACACTACCAAAATGAAAACCACCACTGTCTTATTCATGATTTGCTTTATCTTCTCCCCTGCATAGCTTTCTAACATTCATATCTTGTCCTTAAAGTTTGTGCATATTAAGTCACTAGTTTTTATATTGAGTATTTCAAATCTCACATTTTGCTCCTTCCTTCTCTTACTCCATTTTCCCTTGTCCTTTCCTCTTTCTATTTTCATTTTAAATTTTATTTTCTCTCTTGCTATGACTTGTTTCCATTTCACAGTCTTACTATTTCTCCCCCTCCGGCCTCTCAAAACCATTTTTCTTTTTCTTTTTGTTTAAAAAAAATTCTTCTTGTCATTAGTCATTTTGTATTCTTTTTCCTATTCTTAAAACACCCTTATACCTGCCCCAACTTTTATCAATTTTCTTGTTGTCTGCAGATATGGTGGTTGTTGTTGCATTTCTTCAATTTTATTTCTAGATCTTCACTATTTTTGTAACAGCAAATTTTGCCATTCCCCTCTTCTCCATTTTGCCTTTCTCCTGACCTTTTTTTCCTCATTTTAAATTTTAATTTTTTTCTATCTTAGCCTGGTTTTCATTCCTCATTCTTAGTATTCCTTCTCCACCATCTCAAAATCACTTCTCTTTCTTCTAGAATATCTTAAGCTATTTTTTTGCTTCTTATTCCTATTCCACCTATATTAATCTTTGTTCATTTGTTGCTGATAGTGCTGTGGTGGATCTTTTTCTCCAGTTGAGTTCCCATTTTTCTTTTTCTTTCTGTCTTCTTTTTTTCCTCTCTCTTTCACACATTATATTTGTCTTTTAAACAAATTTTGTTTAAACCTAATATTATATGCCTCCTTTCTCTTACTCCATTCTTCCTTCTTCACTTCCTTTTTTATTTACAATGTAAATTTTACTGTATTTCTCTCTTCACCTTATCCTTATTCCCTATGTTACTACTTCCTTCCTCTACCCTCTCAAAATTATTTTTCTTAAAATTATTTACCTTATATTTGCTTTTCCTTTCTTATAATAGGCTTGATCTCTTTATACCTTTATTAATCCTGGGTCATTTGCTGTTGATAGTGTGATTGTTGGTGGATGTTATTTTTGTGGGTATGAGTTTGTTTCCATACTCTTTGGTTTTGTTCTGGAAGCACCTATACAACAGCATACAAGATGTGGTAGGCAGAGTGCAACTCAGTCAGCCAGCCAGATGGAAGGATCCACCAAAGAATGACAAAGCAACATTTAAAACACAATTACAAACAGAGAGCCCACACAATCACCAAAAAGGGTATCCCAAGAGCATCAAGTTCAGGAGATTAAGGCAACTGCAGGACTGAACCCCAAAGCTCTCCTACAACAGAAGGTCAAAACACAAAGACCAGGATTCAAACCAGATCAATATAAGGTGCAAAACCAAACAATAATAGTCACCTAAAATGGTGAAACAAGGAAACAACTCCCAACTGAATTGAAAGGAGGAATCCCCAGAAAGAATACTAAGTGAATTAGTGGCAAGCAAACTATAAGATATTGAGTTTAAAATAAGGATTATAAGGAAGCACAATGAACTCAGTGAGAACTACAAAGAACTCCAGGGAAGCTACAAGAAACTTACTGTGAACTGCACCAGCATGAAAAAAAGACATACAAACTATCAATAAGAGCAAGGAGGAAATGAAGAATACAGTAGAAGGAATTAAAAGTGGACTAGATGAAGCAGAAGATCAAATCAATGGCCTGGAGGACAAAGTAGGAAAAAAAAATCCCAGACAGAGCAATGAAACAAAACAATCTCTAAAAGAATGAAGAGGGCTTAAGGGGGCTTCAGAACAACAAGATATGTAAAAATATCCATATCATAAGGATATAAGCAGCAGAAGAGGAAGAAAGGATAAAAAAACCTGTTTGAACAAGTAATGACAGAAAACTTCCCTAATTTGATGAGAGAAAAGTCATGCAAGTCCAGAAGAACAGAGGGTCCCAAACAAGGAGAATCCAAAGAGGCCAACTCCAAGACACATCATAACTGAAATTAAAAAACTTAAAGGCAAGGAGGGAATCTTAAAGGAAGGGAGAAACAGCTAGTAACATACAAGGGAGATCCAATAAGGTTATCAGCTGATTTCTCAACAGAAACATTACAAGCCAGAAAGGAACAGCAAGAAATATTCCAAGTAGTGAAAAGCAAAGGCCTGAAACCAAGACTACTCTCCCTAGCAAAGCTCCCATTTAAAAATAGAACACAAAATAAACAGTTTCCAAGGGGGAAAAAAAGCCTAAAAGAATACATCCCCACCAAACCATCTCTTACAAGACAAGCTAAAGGGACTTCTTTAAGAAGATGAAGAAAAGAGATAGAGAGGAACACAGGTACAAAGGGAAAAAAATGGCAATGAATAAGTACTTCTCAATAATAACCTTAAATGTAAATGGATTAAATGCTCCAATCAAAAGACATAGATTAGCTGAAAGGATAAGAAAACATGACCCAAATATATGCTGTCTACAAGAGACTCACATCAGAACAAAAGATCAACACAGACTGACTGAAAGTGAAAGAATGAAAAAAATATTCCAAGCAAACAGACATGAAAAAAAGGAGAGATAGCAATACTTACATCAGACAAAATAGATTTCAAAACAAAGGCCATAAAAAGAGACAATGGGCACTACATAAAACAAGGTCTGGCACAAATAACACCCCTTTTTATTACAAAAACTTTCATTACAAAATTGTAAGCATGCAACTCTGTACCATAACAATATCACACTCAAACATGCCATAAGACATTGTAGGTGAAATGTTCAAATTAAAATTAAATTATTACATCAATATTATAACACTGATAACCACACTCTACCAGGTCTCGCTTCTACTGGACCCTGTATTTAAGGAATAATCCATCAAGAAGACATAACCTTTGAAAACATATATGCACCCAAAATAGGACCACCAAAATATATAAGAAAAATCTTGGAGGACTTCAAGAAAGATATCAACATCAACACATTCATAATAGGGGATTTAACACCACAGTGTCAACAATGCATAGATCTTCCAAGCAAAGAATCAATAAGGATAATGTAGCATTGAAAAATACTTTGTATCAAATGAAGTTAATTCATATATACAGAAACATTCAAACCACAGAACCAAAATATACATTCTGTTCAGATGCACATGGAACATTTTCAAAGACTGATTACATGGTAGGACATAATACAAGCCTCAACAAGTTCAAGAAAACTGAAATCATATCAAGCATCTTCTTAAATTGCAATGGCTTGAAACTAGAAACCAACTTCAAGGAAAAAAACCCAAAACATTCAAATTCATGCAGACTGAATAAAATTTTATTAAGTAAGGAATGGGTTAACAATGAGATCAAGAAAGAAATCAAAAAGTTTCTGAAAACAAAACATAATAAATACACAACAGCCCAAAACCTATGGTACACAGTGACGGCAATCCTGGGAAGGAAGTCCATAGCAATACAGACCTACCTAAAGAAGAAAAAAATATCTCAAATAAACAACCTAACCCTATATATACAAGAAATAGAGAAACAACAACAATCAAAGCCCAATCAAGTAGAAGGGAATAAATAATTGAGATCAGAGCATAATTAAATGACACAGAGTAAAAGAACAATTCAAAGGAACAATAAATCCAGGAGCTAGTTTTTTGAAAAGATAAACAAAATTGACAAGCCTTTAACCAGACTCATCAAAAAAGGAGAAGTCCCAACTAAATAAAATCAGAAATGAAAGAGAAGAAAGTACAACTGATATCAAAAAATACAAAGGATTGTAAGAAATTACTATGAACAATTACATGCCAAGGAATTGGTCAACCTGGGTGAAATGGACAAATTGCTAGAAACATATAATCTTCTAAAACTGAAGTAGAAAGCCTGAATAGGCCAATATCAGCTAGTGAAATTGAAGTAGTAATCAGAAAACTCCTGGGACACAACAGCCATGGACCAGGCTGCTTCACAGGCAAATTTTACTAAACATTTAGGGAAGAGTTAATCCCTATCCTTCTCAAACTATTCCAGAAAAGTCAAGTAGAGTCAAGACTCCAAAATTCTTTTTATAAGGCCAGTATTATCCTAAAACCAGGTAAAAGACACAAGAATGAAAGAAAACTACAAGCCAATTTTGTCAATGAACATATATGATAAAATCCTCAAAAAATATTGTTGCAATATTGGCAAACCAGGTCTAGCAATACATTAAAAAGATCATACCCCATGACCAAATGGAATTCATCCCAGGGATGCTAGGATGGTATAATATCCACAAATCAATAAGCATAATACACCATATAAATACAATGAAAGACAAAAATCACATGATCATATTAATTGATGCTGAAAATCATTTCATAAAGTACAAAATGCAAAAAGGACTCACTCGACTTCGCACAAGGAAGACAATCCAATAAAAAACTAGGCAAAGGACCTGAGCAGACACTTCTCCGAGGAGGACATACAGATGGCCCACAGACATATGAAAGGATGTTCAACATCACTAGCCATCAGAGAGATGCAAATTAAAACCACAATGAGCCCTGGCTGGTATAGCTCAGGGGATTGAGCGCAGGCCTGTGAACCAAGTGATCATGGTTCGATTCCCAGTCAGGGTACATACCTGGGTTGCAGACCAGTTCCCAGCAAGGGAAGCGCAAGAGGCAACCATACATTGATGTTTCTCTCCCTCTCTCCTTCCCTTCCCCTCTAAAGATAAATAAATAAAATGTTTAAAAAAAAACACAATGAGATACCACTTCACACCAGTAACAATGGCCATCACAACCAAATCAACAAACAACAAGTGTTGGTGAGGGTGTAGAGAAAAGGAACCCTAGCACACTGTTGGTGGGGGGCAATCAGAGTGGTGCAGCCACTGTGGAAAACAGTGTGGAATTTCCTGAATATCTAAAAATGGAACTTCCTCTTGATCCAGCAATTCCACTACTGGGATTATACCTGAAGAATCCTTAGATGCAAATTCAAAAGAACCTATGTACCCCTATGTTCAAAGCTGCATTATTTATAATAGCCATGTGCTGGAAACAGCTTACCTGTGCATCAGTAGATGAATAGATCAAACGATAGTGGTACATTTCCCTAATATAATACTACACAGTAGAAAGAAAGAAGGAACTCCTACCTTTCCCAACAGCCTGGATGCAACTGGAGAGCATTATGCTAAGTGAAATAAGCCAGGTGGTGAAAGACAAATGCCATATGATCTCACCTATAAGTGGAACCTAATAAACAGACAAAGGAGCAAAATAGAACCAGAGACATGGATACAAGGAACAGACTGTCAGGAGGCTGACTGGAAGGGTGAAGGAGATAATTCAGAAAAGGAGGAGGAGGTTCTAATCAAGGAGCAGGTACAAATGACCCATGAACATGGACAACAGCATTGGGTTTGATTGTGGGAGTCGGATTTGGGAAAGAAAATGAAGAGTAATGGGGAAAATTGGGACAACTCTTATAGAACAACAATAAAAATTTTCTTTGTATAAAATATGATTTTTTCCTAGGATATACTTTGGTATAATGCCACTGGCATGAATTGAGATAGTTTATAAGAAATATTTGTAAGAGATTGATAACATGACTCTTCAATTAAGTAATCATTAATTCACTGCATTGTAGATGTTAAGTGAATTGACTCTGGAGCTAAACTGTGTAAGAACCTAGCTGAACTCTCATTCATTAAGTTGTTTAACCTTTTCTTGATTTAGTTTTTTTTCATCTGTAAAATAGAATCTTTCTCATAAAGGTTTTGTAAGAATTAAGTGAGTTAATAAATGTAAAGTGCCTAGGCCAGTACAGAACAAGTAGGAATTATTATCTAATAGACAGCCACTGTTAATTGAAGTTGTTAGTATTGTTGTAATTTTATTCTAAGTCCCCCCTTTATTTAGGTTCAATTATTAACTGTCTTGAGGACAAAGAATAGCACTACATGTCCTGAATAATTTTGGTTGATATAAGAAGTAAGAATCAAAATATTTAATAACAGGTCTGAGATGGGCCCTCAACCAATCAGAGGGGAGACCAGGTGTAAACATCCTCTATGTCTATCCTTGTGACAACTAGTTGAATATCAACCCTGTCTTATAGTCTATGGATGCTACAAAACAGATGGTTGTCTTAGTTAGAAAACTCTTAACCACTTGTGCTTAACCATAACAGGTATCTAGCACTCCAGAGTAGGCATTTTTCTTATTTGTTCATACTTGTACACCCCTCTCTTTTTTATTCTGTGTCTTTGCAAGCTTTTTTAGCCATTCTGGGAAAGGTCCTCCTTTAGTATTTCAGACATATACAAAACTATGGTGAAATAGATATCTGGTAACCCAAACCTTTATATATTTAGAGAGGAAAGATGAGATAGTTAAGTTGTATATTAAAAACCCACACTAAATTCTTCAGTTCAAATTGCATATAGAAAATTCATGTGTATGTGTAGTTTAAAAAGAAAGAGAAAATGAGGCAGGCCAAAATTCACAGAAAGAGACAGACAGACACACACACACACACACACACACACACACACACACAAAGGAAACCCCCACTGTTGAGATTCTCTTACACCAAAGACACAGGAAATATAGTAAAATTATTTACTTTTTATTTAAAGGTGACAAAATTTTGTAAAATGTAAAACAATAAACAAATGGTCTTATGGCCCTTTAAAATGAAATGGCTTTTGGTTTGGACTAGGGCATTTCTGTGAATATCTTTTTTATGAAATTAGTTGTGCTAACAAATTAGGAACTACAGTTGTGGAACCAGTCAAGTTTTCCAGCTTCTAGAGAAAAGAAATGTAGAAAACAGAAAGGAGTCTATTCATAAGTAACCCAATGAATGGCTCAAAAGTGATTGAGAATGTTCTCTATAGCAAACATAGCTCAATTGCCAAATAAATGAATAAACAGTTCCATTAGAGTGACTACATAAACATCAATTTACATACAATAAAAAATTCAAAATTATAGAGCTATTTTTTTAAAAAAGAGAAATAAAAAGTAAAATATTTCGATAAAGTATTATTTTATTGAACAAGCCACATCTATGATTTTTGGTTTATATAATGCACAGGGCAATTTGAAATTTAAGATGCCAACTCCTGGTGTATGGGAAAGAGTGAGGAATCAGTCCAAGTTTCAATATCAATTCTGCTACTAACTTAGCTGTAAGATCTTGGATTACTCACTTCCTTTCTCCAAATATCAATCTTATTATTTGATTTAGATCAGTGATATTCTGAATTGTTTGGGTTGATGCCCAGAGTAACATATTTAACAATATATATTGTATGAGACCCAGCACAGTTTGAACACACTCTACTAGATGATCTGCATGATTTGTGCAGAGCTGACACTCTGTGACTCAGGTTAGTTAGACTGGTCTTGACACTGTAGGCATCTTTCATTATCTGAATCTGACCTCCTCTGAAGACAAAGGGGAGAGTAAATTTTTTTAAAAGCAGAAATGCTATATTTCACTGTTTTATGAGAAAATAATAATGTGTTCCCAACTCATGTAGTAATACTAGTCATTTCCTTGAAATATTCCTAAGCTTCTGTTGAATGCCTATGTAATAATCCATCAAAGATTTTGGATAATATAAAATATTTAAAGACAAGTTTTCCAATTAACTGACCATGAAGTTGTTAGTGTTTTTGTTCACTATGAGGAGTGCTATGCTCCTCACCATGGCTTTGCTCAAAAGAGCTGATTTTTTTATGGAGTTCCAGCCAAGATGGAGGCATAGGTAGAAACCCTTCACTTCCTCACACAACCAATAGGATGATAACAACCAATCTAAAATCAATAAACAAACAGAAGCACCAGAAAATCAAAGTGCATGGAACTCCAACAACCAAGGAATTAAAGAAAAAATCAACCAAAACAACCAGACCAGTAAGGCGGACCCTGTGGGGCAGGTGACACAGAAAAACTGCTGCCACGCTGAGCTTGGTGGAGCTGTGCAGGAGGGACTGACTTAGGGGAAAACTGAGACTCAGAGCTGACTGTGGGCTAAGGCTGGGGTTGCAGTGGTAGGAGATACTTCTAGTCTAACATGAGAGTCTGTTGGAAAGTGCGCTAGAGACAGGCAGGTGAGCTGCATTGCTCCGTCTCTGGCCCCTCCCCCACAGGCAGCACAGCAAAGTGAGTTGCCCTGTTTGGGTGAATACCTAAGGCCCCACCCCTTACAACTTACCAGCTGTGCCAAGACAGAGAAATGTGGCCCAAATGAAAGAACACAGCAAACCTCAGAACTAAGTGATGAGGACATTGCCAACCTATCTGATGGAGAATTTAAAGCCCTGGTGATCAAAATGCTCACATATCTGATTGAGTTTGGTTGAAAAATGAAAGAACAAATGAAAGATACCCAAAATGAAATAAAGCAAAATATTCAAAGGACCAACAGTGACAAGAAGGAAACCAGGATCCAAAGCAATGATTTGGAAGAAGAGGAAGAAATAAACATCCAGCTGGATCAGAATGAAGAAAGAAGAATCCAAAAAAATGAAGAGAGGCTGAGGACTCTCTGGGACAACCCAAAATATTCCAACATCTGAATCATAGGGGTGCCAGAAGGTAAAGAGCAACAGCAAGAACTTGAAAACTTATTTGAGCAAATAATGAAGGAAAACTTCCCCAGTCTGGTGAAGGAAATAGACTTCCTGGAAGTCCAGGAAGCCCAGGGAGTCCCAAAGAAGGTGGACCCAAGGAGGAACACACCAAGGCACATTATAATTACATTACCCAAGATTAAAATGAAGGAGAGAATTCTAGAAGCAGCAAGGGATAAGGGGACAGTCACCTACAAAGGAGTTCCAATCAGAGTGTCAGGTGATTTCTCCAAAGAGACCTTACAGGCAAAAAGGGGCTGGAAAGAAGTATTCCAAGTCATGAAAGGTAAAGTCCTACATCCAAGATTGCTCTATCCAGCAAAGCTGTCATTTAGAATGGAAGGGCAGATAAAGTGCTTCTCAGATAAAGTCAAGTTAAAGGAGTTCATCATCACCAAGTCCTTTACTATATGAAACATTAAAGGGACTTAACTAAGGAAAATGAAGATCAAACATATGAACAATATAATGACAACAAACTCATAACTATCAACAAATGAACCTAAAAGAAAAGAAAAACAACAAAAACAAAAACTAAGCAAACAGCCAGAACAGGAACAGAATCAGAGACATGGACATCACAGGGAGGGACTTCATTAGGGACAGGGAAGGGAGGAAGAGAGGGGAAAATGTACAGGGAAGAAGAAGCATAATTAGTAGGCATAAAATACATGGGGAAAGATAAAATATGGTAAAGGAAACAGAGGACTCAAAGAACTTATGTACAACCCATGGACATGAATTAAGGGCAGGGAATGGTGGAGGGTTGGGGGGCCAGGGTGGAGGGGGGATAAAGGAGAAAAATTGGGAAAAATGTAATAGCATAATCAATAAAAATACTTTAAAAAATAAATACAACCATAACTAAAAAAATAGTTGATTTTTTTTAATTGCAAGGAATATATGAGCCACTTTTAAAACAGTAACTTGAAATAAGATATGGTAGGAGTAGTTAGAGCACAGGAAAACCAAATGCTATACATCAAAGCTTTCTTCCTCCCCCTCAACCCAGACCCACTTCTTAAACGTTTACCAGAATATACAGTAGAGCTAGAGACAGGAAACCATGAATCAGTGGGTGAGATGGTTATGCATTCATTGTATTTTTATGTGTAACATAAAAACAGTGTTATGTTTTCCTTCCAATAAAATCAATATGAACGATTGCTGTTAGCTACCATTATATGTACAACATTTCTTGTTAACTACCATTACAGGTACAACTATGTGTGCCAAAAGTCATACTAAGCAATTTGTGCAATGTGACATAGTAAGTGTGGGAACTGGAATTTGAACTCAGATTTGTCTGATTGTAAATACCATGTACATTTCACTTTATCAAATCCTTTCTCTAAACAATAAACTCTCAGTATTTCAATGTCCTATGTTAGCAGCTCATTTCCAAGAATTCTTCTTTGATTACATACAAAGAGGGGGGACAAAAGTAAGTTCACAGTGGTAACACAAATAAATTATACATTAATTAACAAATAATACAAAAATAGATTGTGTGTCGTGCAATCACAATTGTAAACCTACTTTGGCCCACACCCATATATTGGGATTAACTTGTCATCCTTTTAACTCAGCACTGTCTTATTTTCTCACATCATTTAACAAATAGTTCCATGTATCCTAGTTATTTCTGCTTCTTTCCCCCTCTTCTGTGCTCAAGAATGTTTCATAAATAAATGCAAGGATGAATGAAAGTGCAAGGTGACTGCTAATGGGAATGAGATTTCTTTTGGGGGACAATGAAAATGTTCTGGTATTAGATAGTGATGATAGTTACTTTTTAATTCATAATCTTGTGGATTAAAAAAGTCACTGACTAGAACAAGTTAAAATAGTGAATTTTATGTTGTATAAATTCTATCTCAATTTAGAATGTAAGATATCAAAGAAAAAAATAGGTTCAGCCATATACAAATTGCCATTGTCCTCTATCAAATGATTGAATCAGCAATTTCACAGTTTATCCTAATTCAGAATAAGTTCTTCACAATAATGTGATAACAACAGGTATTTTTGTAAATAACACTAATAATTCCAACTGCAATCATTTCTCAATTCTAAAATCCTATTGAAAAGAATAAAAGCAAATAATCTCCTTTGCATTATCCACCTATCAGTTAAAAATCCTCATTTACTTAAGTTGGCAGATCTCTGTTTAGTAGTTTGTTATTGATGATTGGAAAACTGAATTCTGATAATTTCCACACTCAGGTGGATGAGAGTTGTAAAGTATTAAACATGTAATTTTCTCAGAAATTCTGGGGTGAGTTGTTTGGCTACTGATAAAAAATAGGAAACTCGCAAACTCTGATGCAGCCCTGAGAGCAATGTGGAGGCTGTTAGCACATTTAGAAAATTGCAACAAAACCTTTATACATTCAGCAAAGAAGCTGTCCTGGGTAATCATAAATAATGAACATGTTGCTCAAAGAAAAAATATAAAAGCTTAAATAGTAAGAAATAGGGAAACAAAGGCTGAAGAAAGAAAATACCATAAACTGATTTGGGACAGTGGACAGTCATTAACTGAGGGCATATTTAGTTTGGGAATCATTCTGTTTCCATAAAGGAAATTGCTTTAAGAAATATTTATTTCATTTGCTATCATAATGTGATAAAGTTAAGGTGCAAAGATATCATTTCAACTTCTCCCCATATCTCATGAATAGAGTGGTCATATTCATTTATTGACAGAATATCAAGCATGAATATTTAAAGGATAGGAGAAACACTGACTGACAGAAGAAACACTGTGTTTTAATCAAGCATTTAGTAAAAGCAACAGAAGAAAATAGACTTGTAAAAGAACCAGAGGTGAAAGAAGGTCAAAGAAGGTGCACTTCATCTTCGTCCTGGTGCTATTTCATTCTCCCTTACTCTAATTAAGATTTTCTTTAGAATGTTCACTAAATTCATAGAGTAGAACAAGAGGCATTATCTTCTGAATCCAGTATGTTTACATACTGGGTAGTTGCCTAAACTCCAATATCAGTTGACTTACTCCCATGGAAATTGAACGTAACTTTTTTTTCACTTATTTGTTTATTTATATTTAATTTTCCAATTATCATTGACCTACAGTATTATAATAGTTTGAAGTGTACAGCACAGGGATCAGACATATATACACCTTATGAAATGACCATCAGCTGCAACGTTTTAAAACCTGCACCTTCCCCAAGCATAACATTTAAAATCCAAAAATAAATGATGCAAATATTAGCCCTACTTTTTAGATAGAACATTATCATTGGTTTCTGTCGTGTAATAATACCACTGTATTTTTCATGAAAAATATGAAGTTGTTCTTTTATTTAAATTTTTATTGTATTTTTTCCATTACCAATTAGTACCTTTATACTCCCTCCCCCACAATCACCACACTGTTATCCATGCCCAGGAGTCCTTTTCCTTTTCTCTCATTCCTTCCACCTCCTAACCTTCCACCACTAGCTGTCATCCAACTTTCTATATGTGAATTCCAAGGTAGTAGAGCCCTGGCATATAAGTTAAGAAGTCTGAGCAACCTCTGTGAACATCATATTACTGGAAAATCAGATAAGATATTTGGTTACTTCATTTCTAGGTGTCTAATATGTTATATGTATGCCTATTTTCTGCTCAAATTAAACCTTATTAATTAATATTGTACTTTCAATGTATGTACTTTTCTGTCCCCTATAATGTTCAGAAATGTATGTAGCCTAGGAAAATAATTGCATAAAAATAAAAGCTTTTGTTTCCACTCTAGATGATATTAATCATTATTCTGAGTAAAAATTTAAATGCGATCTATTTAAAGGGAAAATGCCATATGCATAGTATGCATTGATTAGTAAAAGTCTGAAAAAAATATTTCATTATGTGCTTCTGAGGAAAATAGAATATCTTATTGTGCAGATAAATGCATTCATACCTGGTTAAATGGCCAGATACTCACAATATTGATTAATTGAGGAAGGTCTCTAACAGAATGCCTTAGGACTTTGTATTAAATCAATACACATCCTGCTCTCAAGGATTGTCATGAAAATATTTCAAAACTACATGCCATTACTTTACATGCAGATTAAAGAAAATGTTACCATCTTGAAGTAAACTTTTTTTTAAATAGCATAAACTTTTATAAAGGGCTTAAGTAAACAAAAGGAAATTTAATGAGAGAAATGTTAAACAAACCCCTGTGTGTAATGTTGAAGAATCAAATACATTAATTAGAACAAAGAAAATTTAGCTTTACAGCATCTTCAAATTAAATAAGACCCAGGTGTTTCTGTTTACAATGACCACAACAAAAATCAAGACTGTTAGTAGATGTAGGGAAGATGGCCACCAAGTAGGTGGGGGCTAAACCTACTTGCTTGTACCCCCAGAATGCATTTTCCCCTCATCTTCTGACAAGTGATCTGAACAATCAATGTAATCTAAGCTGAAATGAATTTTAGAGACAATGAGTATAGAGGATGCTTTACACTGTCTGGCAGCACCCATACAACAACAGCATACAAGACATGGTGGATGGTGTGATTCTCAGTCAGCAAACCAGAAGGAAGAACCCACCAAAGAGTGACCCCAAAACAACAAAAACCCAATTACAACAAGAGAGCCAAATAAGTTGCATAAAGGGCATCCCCAAACTATCCAAGTCAGGAGATCAAGGAGACTGCACCACCGAGTTCCACAGGTCTCCTACACAGAAGGCCACCCCATGAAGACAGGAAGTCAAAGCAGATCAATCTAATATGCAGAAACTAACAAAAATAATCACCTAAATTGGGAGACAAAGAAACAACCCCTAATCAAAAGGAAAGGGGGTATTCCCGGAAAGAGTGCTAAATAAAAGTAAGGCAAGCAATCTATCACACATAGAGTTTAAAATAATGGTTATAAGGATGCTCAAAGAACTCAGTAAGAACTACAAAGAACTCTGCAGAAGCTACAAGGAACTTACTGTGAATGGCATCACCATGGAAACAGACATAGAAACTATGAAAAAGAGCCAGCTGGAAATGAAAAGTACAATATCTGAAATGAAGAATACACTAGAAGCAATTAAAAACAGGCTAGATGAAGCAAAGGTTCAAATCAGCGAGCTGGAAGACAAGGTAGAAAAAAATACCCAGTCAGAGCAACAAATGAAAAAAGACTGTAAAAGAAACAAGGTAGTTTAAGGGAGCTGCAGGATAACATGAAACATAAAAATACTCATACCATAGGGGTACCAGAAGAAGAAAAGGAACAAGGGATATAAGGCCTGTTTGAAAAGTAATGACAGAAAATTTCCCTAACTTGGTGATGAAAAAAAGCATGCAAGTCCAGGAACCTCAGAGGGTCCCAGTGAACATAAGCCCAAGGAGGCCTACTTCTGTGTATTGACACATCATAATTAAAATGGCAAAATTTAAAGACAATGATTGAATCTTAAAGGCATCAAGGTAGAGACAGCTAGTAACATAGAAGGGAGCTTCAATAAGGCTAGCAACTGATTTCTCAACAGAACCACTATAAACCAGAAGGGATTAGCACAAAATATTCCAGGCAATGAAAAGCAAGGATCTACAAACAAGACTACTCTATCCAGCAAGGCTCTCATTTAAAATAGAAGGGGGAAATAAGGAGCTTTCCAGACCAAAAAAAAAAAAAAAATGGCTAAAAGAGTACATCACCAACAAACCAGCATGTAAGAAGATGAAGAAAAACAGAGAGAGAAATACAAATACAAAAGAGAAAAATGGCAAAGAATAAGTACTTATTAACAATAACCTTATATGTAAATGGATTAAATGTTCCAATCAAAACACATAAAGTAGCTAAATGGATAAGAGAACACAACCAACATATATGCTGTCTAGAAGAAATCCAGCTCAGAACAAAATATATACACAGGCTGAAAGTGAAGGGAAGGAAAAAATATTCCAAGCAAATGGACATCAAAAAGAAAGCTGGCATAGCAATATTTATATCAGACAAAATAGACTTCAAAATAAAGGCTGTAAAAGAGACAAAGAAGGTCAGTACATAATACTTAAAGGAGTACTCCAACAAGGGGACATAACCCTCATGAACATATCTGCATCCAATACAGGAACACATAAATATATGAGGAAATGCTGGTGGACTTCAAGAAAGATATCAACAGCAACATAGTCATTGTAGCAGGGGTGTCAAACTCATTTTCACCAGGGGCCACATCAGTCTCGAGGTTGCCTTCAAAGGGCCCGATGTAATTTTAGGACTGTATAAATGTAACTACTCCTTAACTAGGGACAAGGAGCTCAGTGCTGCTGCCATGTAGAAACAAGATGCCAGGCTGGATAAAATAAGGTAGAGGGCCAGATTCAGCCTGCAAGCCTGTGTTTACCACCTGTGCATAGGGGACTTTAATACCCCACTGTCCACAATAGATAGATCTTCCAAACAAAGAATCAACAAGGATATTGTGGCATTCAATGAAACTCTAGATAAACTGGATTTAATTGATATATACAGAACATTTCACCACAAAGAAAGAAAATATACATTCTTTTCATACACACGAAATATTTTTTTTTAATGAAAGACCATATGGTAGAACACAAAACAATCCTCAACAAGTTCAAGAAAATTGAAGTCAGCCTCTGGCCAAGATGGAGGCATAGGTAGACACTTTGCCTCCTACACAACCAAAAGAAGGAAAACAACAAATTTAAAAACAAAGAAATATCCAGAACTGCCAGAAATTGAACTGTATGGAAGTCCAACAACCAAGGAATTAAAGAAGAAATATTTATTCAGACCAGTAGGAGGGACAGAGACAGGCAGCCAGGGTAGAGAGGATGCATGGCAAGTGGGCAGCTGGGAGACCAGGCAGTCTTACATCTGCATGTGGATAAAGTAGGAGAATCAACTGGGGAGCAAGTCAGCCCACGCCACCCACAGTTCCAGTGTGGGAAAAGAAAGCCTCAAAAACCCCTGGCTCTAAAATCCTATGGGATTGCTATAGATGGAGAAATTCCCATCCTCATAGGAGAGTTCCTTGGAGAGACCCACAGGGTCCTAGAATGTACACAAACTCACCCACCCAGGAATCAGCACCAGAAGAGCCCAATTTGCTTGTGAGTAGCAGAGAAGTGACTGAAAGCAGGCAAGAGCCGAGCAAGTGGCATTGTTCCCTCTCTGACCCTGTCCCCACATAGAGTGCCACAGCACAGCGATGTGGGTTGCCCAACCCTGGCGAATATTTAAGGGTCTACCCCTTAAAACATAACAGGTGTGCCGAGTCAAAGAAATATGACCCAAATGAAAGAACAGATCAAAACCCCCCAAAAAATAGAACTAAGTGATGAAGAGATAGCCAACCTATCAGACGCAGAGTTCAAAACACTGGTAATCAGGATGCTTACAGAAAAGCTTACAATAAATGGTGTTGGGAGAACTGGACTAGTACATGCAAAAAAAAAAAAATGAAACTAGACCACCAACTTATACCACACAACAGAATAAACACAAAATGGACAAAAAAACTTAAATATAAGTCATAACCCCATAAAAGTCCTAGAGGAAAACAGGAAGTAAAATTTCAGATATCCCACATAGCAATATTTTCACTGATATATCCCTTACAGAAAGGAAAATAAGGAAAAAATAAACAAGTGGGACTTCATCAAATTAAAAAGTTCCTGCATGGCCAAAGCAACCATCATCACAATGAAAAGGAAAGCAACCATAAAGAGAGCATTTTTGCCAATTATACATCGGACAAGGGTTTGATCTCCAAAATATGTAAAGTATTCAGATGACTCAACAGGACAACAAACAATCCAATTAAAAAATGGGCAAAGGATCTGATTACACTTGTCTCCAAGGAGGACACACAGAGGGCCCATAGACATATGAAAGGATGCTCAGCATCACTAGCCATCAGATAAATGCAAAATAAAACCCCAATGAGATATGACCCTACACCAGTCAGACTGGCCATCATTAATAAATCAACAAACAACAAGTGCTGGTGAGGATGTGGAGGAAAGGAAACCTTAGTGCACTGTAGGTGAGAATGCAGATTTGTGCAGCCACTATGGACAACAGTAGGGAATTTCCTCAAAAATCTGAAAATGGAATTGCCTTCTGAAAATGGAACTGCCTTTCAACTTGGCAATTCCACCTCTGGAATACACTCTAAGATTCCTGAAACACCAATTCAAAATAAAACCTATGCACCTCAATGTTCATAACAGCACAATTTACAATAGCCAAGTGCTGGAAGCAACCTAGGTGCCCATCAATAAATGAGTGGATCAAATAACTATGTTACATTTACACAATGGAATACTACACAGGAGAAAGAAAGAAGGAGCTCCTACCATTGGTAACAGCATGGAGAGATCTGGAGAGCATCATGCTAAGTGAAATAAGCCAGTCAGTGAAAGACAAATACCATATAATCTCATCTATAAGAGGAATCTAATGAACAAAATAAATGAATGAGCCAAATAGAACCAGAGGCATGGAAACATGGATCAGATTGACAGTGAGCAGAGGGGAGAAAAGAAGAAGATAATAGCGGAAAGAAGGGGAAGGGACTAGACAAAAAATATCTATGAATGACCCATGCACATGAACAACATTGAGGGGATTGACCGTGGGAGCAGAGTGTGGGCTGGGCAGTGGAGAGCAAAGGGGAAAAAAATGGAACAACTGTAATAGAATAACAATTTTTTAAAAGAAAGAATTTTATGTAAGAAATACACTTTTGGATATTAGGAAAATAAATTTCGCAGCCCCTAACAACAATGAAAAAGACTGTGTTAGTAGCCAAACAATCTAATAAAGAATGGGTAAATATTTTGCCTGAACAGTAGATATCTCTGATTCTGGATCCAGAGAATCTCCCTGGGTTTCAGTATTCGGTCACAATTTAAAGGCAAAATGTCTTGTATTTTTAGTGTCCAATTTCAGAGGGAAAATAAGTAAGATTTTCAAAAGACTTGGCCCTTAATGTTTATAGCAGTACAAAGAACAGTAGTGGTTTCTCAAATTTCAGAAATATATGTATTTGATGATATATTTCAAATAGAAATAATTGAATACTTTAATATTTAGGTATAGGGAGCAGCATCTAATGCAGCACTGTACAGTAATTTTCCTGTAGTTTGTATACGGAGGCCTGGAAGAGGGTTTATACCATCAAATGACTTCACTCTGCCCCCACAGAGACATCCCTCATGCCTGGTTCTAAGTAGACAAGGAAGCAGTGCTATTCCTCCATGTATGCCTTTGCAGTTGCCCCCAGGATAAAATCCAAGCCCCAAATGGCCACAAGTCTCTGCATTGTCTGGACCCACTTACCTTTTCTGCCTCACTTTGTTCTGTTCTGCCTCTTTTCACAACACTTTAGTCCCAGCAATTTTCAAATGCATCCATGATTTTAACCAGGTTCCTCTAATATACTTAAAGCAGATTGAAAATGCCTGTAATATGTAACAAGTGGGTGTGGAAAATGCAACTTAAGTAGTATCAGTCTAGCTTTGATTCAGAAAGATTAAGAAATTTTATAAATACAATATTTCATATTATTTTACAGCTATTCCCCATAGCTGTAATCATCATTTTTTACCATGAGTTCCTCAAAGCCAGGACTTCTAATTCTAAATGAAAAAAAAAAAAATTCACTCTAATATGTATTAACCATAACATCCTTCCATTGAAAATCTAAGAAATCACAGATAATATTTTTCATGTGGATCAGTTACAAGCCAAAATACTAATTTTGGTGCATTTTATTAGTGAGCATGATGGAACAAATTAAAATGTCTATTTCAGACTTCCGGCCAAGATGGAGGCATAGGTGGACACACTGTGCCTCCTCTCACAACCAAAATTAAGGACAACAAAGATTTGGAAACAGGAAAACAACCAAAACTGAGAGAAAATTGAACTGGACAGAAGTCCAACAACCATTCATCCAGACCAGTAAGAGGGGCGGAGTCGAGGGAGGAAAAAGTGGAGGTGAGGACCGGGCTTGCAGGCAGCAGTGGCTAGCAGATCCCAGGCGTGCAGGTGGCAGCTAGTAGACCCCAGGTGCACAGGGGTCTAGCGGACCCCAGGCACGAGGTGGCAACTGTGCAGACCCAGTGAGGCCACAAAAGGCAGCAGGCTGACCAGGTGGTCCCACATTCACACACAGATAATCCAGGCAAAGGGGAAGCAGTGGAAGGGCCTGGAATCTGAGAGAGTGGAGCAAGTGCCATTGTTCCCTCTTGGACCTCGCCCCCACATCGAGTCACTGCACAGCCACTAGGCTGCCCCACCCTGAGGAACAAGTAAGGCTCCACCCCTCACTTTGTAACAGCTGAGACCAGAACAACAACAACAACAAAAAAGGGCTCAAACGGGAGAACAAACCAAAGTCCCAGAGTCAATTCATCTAAGCGACCAAGAGATAGCCAACCTATCAGATGCATGGTTCAAAGCCCTGGTGATCAGGATGCCCACAGAATTGGTTGATTTTGCTCACAAATTAGATGAACAAATGAAGGCTACAATAAGTGAAATGAAGGAAAATGCACAGGGAACCACTAGAGATGGGAGGAAAACTGGGACTCAAATCAATGGAGTGGACCAGAAGGAAGAAACAACCAAACAGAAAACAAGGAAGCAACAAGAATTCAAAAAAATGAGGAGAGGCTTAGGAACTTTCAGGACGTCTTGAAACATCCCAACATCCGAATTATAGGGGTACCAGAAGGGGAAGAGGAACAGCAACAAGTGGAAAACTTATTTGAACAAATAATAAAGGAGAACTTCCCCATTCTGGAAAAGGAAATAGACTTCCAGGAAGTCCAGGAAGCTCAGAGAGTCCCAAAGAAGCTGGACCCAAGGAGGAAACACACCAAGGCACATCATAATTACATTAACCAAGATTAAAATGAAGGAGAGAATTCTAGAAGCAGCAAGGGATAAGGGAACAGTCACCTACAAAGGAGTTCCCATCAGACTGTCAGCTGATTTCTCCAAAGAGACCTTACTGGCAAGAAGAGGCTGGAAAGAGGTGTTCCAAGTCATGAAGTCAGGGACCTACATCCAAGATTGCTCTATCCAGCAAAGCTTTCATTTAGAATGGAAGGGAAGATAAAGCGCTTCTCAGATAAGATCAAGTAAAAGGAGTTCAACATCACCAAGCCCTTATTATATGAAATGTTAAAGGGACTTACCTAAGAAAAAGAAGATAAAAATAGGACAGTAAAAAGACAGCAAACTCACAGATATTAACAAGCATACCTAAAGCAAAAGTAAACTAATTGAACAGCTAGAACAGGAACAGAAACACAGAAATGGAGATCACATGGAGGGTTAGCAACAGGAGAGTGGGAGGAGGAGAGAGGGGGAAAAGGTACAGAGAATAAGTAGCATAGATAGTAGGTAGAAAATAGACAGGGGAAGGGCAAGGATAGTGTGGGAAATGTAGAAGCTAAAGGACTTATGACACATGGACATGAACTAAAGGGGGGGAATGTGGGTGGGAGGGGGTATGCAGGGTGGAGGAGAATGATGGGGGAGAAATGGGACAACTGTAATTGCATAATCAATAGAATATATTTAAAAATAAAAATAAATAAAATGTTTATTTCATTTAAAATAATATTTTCCAAAACATTTGTTTTTGAAGGTTTGAATAGACTGAAAAGGAATTTGGAGAGAAAAGAAATTGATTATACAGTATTGTGGCATGGTTTTGATTAAAGTGAACATATTCTGAGCTTTGTAGTTAAGGAATCTTGCATATGGAAATTGTAGTTGCTCTTAATCGGCTTTCGGAAGACTCATGAAAATATTAAAAAGTAATGAACTAACAAGATTGTTTTTTAATGCCACATAAAAGTGCTAATTATACATCATTTCCTGCCTACAGCTGAACCCAAGAGACATCTTCTAAGAAATTGTTAAATAAGCTTCTTCACTAGAAATGTGAATACAGCTGAGTGGCATGGTGAATTTCCATTTAAGGACCTCAGTACTATCTCATCCTTTAAAAAAGAGAAAATAAATACAGGGAAAAAATTATATCATATTAAATGCATGCAGTCAACAAAATTATTTTGCTCATGAAAAGTGACTAATATATTTACAATTAATATTTAACATATGCTTTAAATGGTAGGTTTTATATTGAAATACTGTTAGTCTATATTTGGGCCTGTTATATTGGATGGTTGTGAATTTCAGTGTTGTTACTTTTACTATTTTAATAGTATAAGCCATAGCAGAAATTTTTCAAAATATATTTGAAACACTTGCTTGGTGTTTAGGTTTTAGAGTTCTAGCTATATTTCTACATTATTTCCATTAAAAATATACTTTATACAGGTGCAAGAGAGATGCTTCATGAGATTTTTCCTTTGTAGAAATGCTATTAAAGCAACTGGCTCCTGTCAATTTTTCAAAAACATTTTATTTATTTATTTTTAGAGATGGGAAGTGAGGGAGGGAAATATGATGTAAGAGAGATACATCAGTTGCTTCTCACACTCCCCCAAATGGGGACCTGGTCCACAATCCAGGCGTGGTACTCTCACTGGGAATTGAACCAGTGACCTTTCAGTTTGCAGGGCAGCACTCAATCCACTGAGCCACATCAGCCAGGGCAATTTTCTTTTTAATTTACTTTTCGATATGAATCCATTTTCCATGTCTAACAGTAGCTTTTTATCAAGTAATTTTCAGTTGAGAGCCTGCTGCTCTTTGATCATTTGCTGGGCATGTTGAATAGTGATTTTTACTATTTATTGATTTGAGAGAGACAGACAGAGAGACAGAGAGGGAGATTTGCTGTTCCACTTATTTATGCATTCATTTGTTGCTTCTTGTATGTGCACTGACCAGAGACTGAACACATAACCTTAGCATATCGGGAGAACACTCTAACCAAGTGAACTACCTGACCAGGGCCACGTTATTTTTGTTAATTCTATCAACATTGAAATTGTGGTTTATTTAATATAAAATAGTACTTTTTACCACATTCCATTCTTATCAGATCTGAAAGGAGTTGGACTCACCCAATGGTTATTAACCTGAACCACAACTAGTATCTACTGTTTCTGTAGACAAATTAGAAAAAGGAATCCATTCTGAGTAGACAAATTTCAAAGTTTCTCTCCTCAGAAACTAAAATTTGTTTAATGTTTCAACATTCAACATTGTACCTTTGTTAAACAAAGGTGTTGTTGATAGGTTCTGTGAGTTTAAGTGAAACAAAAGACAAAGGAAACAGTTTTACCATAGGCTAATTAGTATAAACAAGAGTTTATTTCCTAGGACATCTCACCCATGTTATAGCAAGGTGACATTGAATGAAATGATGTTAGTCAAGGACATGCTGTACAAACCGAATTTCAATCCCCACTTGTAACTCTTTGGCTAGACACCCTTGTGCAGGGTTCACACTGTACAACCCTTCTCTTGGTAAGCCTGCTCTTAACAGTCATTTTAAAGTGTGAGTATGGTAAGTTGCAAGAAACAATTTGTGCTTAGTACTCTGAAGTCTTGGCTAGGTTATATGCAGTTTGGTTTTTTTTTTATTTTGGAAAATTTTAGTTTTTAAAAGTATATTTTATTGATTGTGTGATTATAGTTGTTTTAAAACACTTAAGTCATCCGTGCTTGTCTTAACCTCCTGTTTTTAAATTACTCACCTTCAGTAGGAAACATTATGGAAGGTGGAGGTACTGAGCCAAACATCATGATAATCCTAGTACCTTTGTTCCTGCCTAGATGAGAAACTTGATTCACCTATATGCCTCTGACATTTTTCTGGCTGCATGTGCTGGTCAAGTGTGCTAGAACTAAAACAAGGGTCATTGTAGTCCAATGAGAAATCAAGAACACTGAAGTTAAAAAGCATGGATATATGAAAGGATGGCTAAAACGAACTTACACCTACCTGCACTTAGCTGTGCCAGCTGATCTGTCTGGATTTGAACCACTAGCCTACCTACAGCTGTGGTATAGGCCAGATCTCACTTTTTGCTCAGCTTCCTGATTCCTAGCCTCTCTTGGTCAGCCCTAACCCTCTGATATTCAATGTCATGTGAAAACTAGTACACAGCCAAATATCAAGTCTTGGCTAACACCACTGATACAGGGCTTCTTTTCACTAAGGATTAAGAAACAAATTTTGCAAATGCCCAGTGCTTCTGAGTCTGTCTTTCTTAAACTCCTTCACATATCCACTCCTGTCATATGTGACTTTTTTTCACTTTAACTCTCTGAGTACTCATTTATTTAAAATTATGGTTACAAAATATCTATACATTCTGTTTTCTACTTATTATATAATTGTTTCATTGAAGTTTGAGCTGAAAGAGACCTTATAAATCATATAGTATCCTCTTTTTATCATAACTTTTAATTACAAAACTTAAACTGTTTTTAATAAAAATTCAAGAACAATCAAAAAGAGGAAAATTGGACCATATTCTCACATAACTTTAAAAATTTTTAATGAATTTGTTGAATGACATTGGTTAACAAAATAATTTAGGTTTCAAATGTACAACTCCATACTTCACCTGTATAATGTATTGTGTGTTCACCACTCCAAATGAAGCTTCCTTCCATCACCATTTATCCCCCTTTTACCCTCTTCTACTTCCCCCATCACCCTGTCCCTCTGGTAATCACCATACTGCTGTCTGTGTCTATGAAGGTTTTTTGGGTTTTTTGGCTTAATACCTTAATTGTTTTCACCCACCACTCCACACTCATCCCATCTGACAGCTGTCAGTCTATTCTCTGTATCACTGGGTGTGCTTCTATTTTTTGTTAGGTTATTTTGCCTTTTAGATTCCTCATATAAGTGAGATCATATAGTGTTTGTCTTTCTCTGACTGGCTATTTCACTTAGTATAATAATCTCCAGGTCCATCCAGGCTGTCACAAAAAGTAAACTTTTCTTTATTTTTATGGCAGAGTAGTATTCCATTGTATAAATGTACCACAGCTGTTTTTATCCACTCATCTACAATTATATCAAAAGAAAGTAACATTTTAGCCTGTGGTGGAGGGTCCTGTTCTCCTAACCAGGCTTTTTTATTCAAATTTGCCTTACTCATAAGTCTTTCCCTCCCTTTTCTGACCACTCCATTTGTATCTCTATCATTCCCTTGTCTATCAGCCCAGCAGCCCTCTAATCCCCGGGAACCATGACTTTGATCACTACTGCCCAACAGGAAGTGTCACTATTCCTTACCTGCCTAACCCAAGCTTTGCATTCAACTTCAGTTTCAAATTGGTTTTGGCCCCACTATGCCCAGTTAACTAGGAACATGGGTACAAAGAGGGAAAATCTTATCCCCTTCTAGATTGTGGAACTCAGGAAAAACAAAGAGATAAATCTTTGAAACACTGTAACTTCTAGACCTAGGAGCTACTAGATCCTGGGAACAATAGGGTAATTAACTCTCTATTCAGAAACATCAGGGTGCCTGCCTCTCTAACTGCAGAGGGAAAAAGTGACTCTTAAACTCAGGCGTTTCTTTAGCTGTGCCTGAAGCCTGGGCCTGTGTTCTCAGCCTACTTCCCACCTCACCCTGCCACCAGGTATTTTTATAGAGATGGGCTTGCCTTTCCTCCTTATGCATCTTCTGTGTTTTAATCCAATAGACACTTGAGATAGGAGCAAACCAGGGCCCTATCGGTGGCGGTGGCAAAATTGGCACCATAGGCACCTCTCTTACTGTATTGAACAGTACTGTATCAGCCTCCAGTACTTGCAGGAAATATACCAAATGACTAGTGCTATCCTCTCTGTCTCTGATTCCTCACGGGTGAGGAGCCAAACTTATAAAAGCATTGAGATCAGCAAAAAGGGTCCAGTTTAATTAAAGCTGTAGACTTTACCAGTAGTGAAAGCGATATGAGTAGTCCGTGGCAAGGCCCGCTCCTCGTGGTTCATGTTGCCAGGGACATCTGGTAGCTTTGTGGTGGAGAGACAGGGTTCACCCTATAACCCACTAGTTGGGTCTTTGGGTAATCAAGGAGGACACCTCTTGGGAACCCAAGAGTTCTATTATTTGTTCTATCGTGTCATCAGAGATGTCTGGTAGCTTTGTGGGGCAAATGAGGGATGCCCTACATCCTACTAGTTGGCTCCCAGAGTAAAGACAAGGGATGCCTCTCCAAGCCCAAGAGTTCTTTATTTTCTTTTCCCAGTTGTGCCATGGACCAAATGTGAAATACACCCTCTATTCTTCCCAGGATCTACATCGGGATGCATCCTTAGAAACTGGGATAAATTCGACCCTGAGTGGCTCAAGGAAAAGAGACTGATTTTCTTGTGAGATACAAGTTGGCCTCAGTATAAGTTGGGAGAAAGGGCCACATGGCCCAAAAATGGGAGTAGCAATTACAACACCATACTCCAATTACATCTCTTCTGTGGAGGCTTGTCAAGTGGTTGGAGCTTTACTATGTACAGGCTTTTTATCTCATGCCCCATATTTTTGTTCTGGTTTGAAGGAAACATCTACTTCAGGGTCTACCAATGACCCCCTTCTATGTTCCCCATCTGTCTCTCAGGGTTAGGAAGAGGAGGCTAGCACACCTGTCTCTCAGGGGAAATCTAGCAGGCCTCATAGCCCTGAGATCTCAACACCTGAGTTGACAACTACAATATCTCCTCCCTGCTACTCTCCCATCATACCCAAAGTTACCAAAGGAAGAGAAGACATAAGGAATGGAAATGTAATTTTAATAAAAATTCAAAAGACAAGGATTTTCCTTCATGCTTTATATTTTTCTCCCTACCTGATCCCTGCAGAAATTGGCATTCTGAAGGAGTGAGTGAGGACATAAGGTTTTTATGCATAAAACCAATAAGACCAGTTGCTAATGGTGGTTTTGTCAGTGGAGACTTTGACTGAAATGTCATACCTGAAGGAGGCACACCCAGGCTCTGGTTGTCACTAAAAAGCCTTAAGGAATGGGATTGGTTTTCAAAGATAGTAAAAGCCAACCGGAGGAAAAGCCTGATACCTTGTTCTGTCGTTTGCTTCATGGCAGTCTTTCCAGGGAAGGAATGAAGGTTGCTTTCCTATAGGATGGCTAGGAGGAACCTGAAGTCACAATGGAAAACCTCAGGGACTTGAGAGAAGCAGGTGTGGGGCTCAGCTTCTGTGCCCTGAAGGGTGGACTAAAGAGTCAATCTACAGGTTCCTTGTGTGAGTTCCAGCAAAGCAGACTTAAAGATCATATATGATCAATTGCTGTTCTGGTTGTATTCATGCAAACACACAGGCAAAATTAAAACTGCACTTAGTGCAGTCCTTTTAATGACAATGAGGGTGATCTTAAGGAGAAATACCATGATTTAAGGACAATCACCAATTCTCAGTGGTAGACATTAGACTTGTACAGCTAATTATCTTCAAAGTTTCTTTTCATTTGGAAGTTGAAACTGGGTTTGTCACATCATCAAAGATGCTCAATTTACAGGAACGGAGGATCTGTCAAATTCCCACAGTTAAACGTCATACCAACAAAGAAAGGCCTTGCAACTGTATGCCTTCCCAAAACACAGTGTTGCATACTCAGATACTAGTTTGTGGGTTGTTGTGTAAATTAACCATTCTGCACAAGTTTGCTCATTGCAGGTTTTTTTGTCCACCTGACAAGTTCTTGCACTCATTCCAGACAAGGGACCAAGTCTTATTAAAGATCTGGAAGACAAGGCCCAGAACAGCAGCTGGCAGAACAATGGACTCCTCCCTATGATGTCCTGTTGACAACGCATTCTTCCCTAAAGCTGATGGGAATCAAGTCTTAGATCCACCACACAGACTATTTGACAACTCACTAACTCTTCTAAAATAGAGGTTCTAAAGCTGCAAATGATCATCACAAACAACTATCGACCTCTGGGACCGGAGGCTCCAGGCATCTATCATGGGCCAACAAAAAGACACTTTCCTCCACCTCCTCTGACTAACATACAGCACCCTGGACAGTCTCAGAAATAATTCACCAACTCTCAGATAGAATAGGGAGAGAGTTCTGTGGTTCTCAATAGGCAGGGTCTACTCTCTTATCCAAGGCCTGAAGTAGCTACAGAAGATGAACCTTCACCTCTCAGTAGCCCAAAAAGGAATTTCTGAGAACCATGTCTCTCAGGGGGAATTGAGTCAGGAGACAGCATAGGAAGCACTCTGAGACACTGCTGCTGCTACTGGCCAGCATCTAACATCCTGGTTGCCAGGAAATGCGTTTTAGCACTTAGGCAGAATGTATAGCAAACCAAGGCAAGGAGGAAGAGGGAGATATGTCTTACCCAATGACTCAGCAGTCCTGAGCCTGGTTAGATAATAGTGCCAGGTGTTCCAACATCACAGGAAACACAATGCTTACATGAGAGGAGAACAATCCTTGAAATTCTTACAGCATTTCCTCTATCTGGGAAAGAAAGCCTTGAAACTGAGCTTTCATCCCAAGGCCTGAAATGCAGAAGAGGGTCCACAAGGCCCAAAGAAGCAGCCCATAAATAACTTTGGGTACTGCCCCAACTTTAATTAACTGCCTCCTGTCACGTATCTGTTTTACAACAAGATGAACAAATGGAGTCTGGAACAAGATAAGGATTCGGGCTGACAGACTCCCACACATACCTAAGTTAGGGTAGTCACATTCCCCCAGGAAAGCTGGTACCACATTTACCGGTTAATCAATATGTAACTTTTTTACTCCTATCCTGCCAACTATATAAGTCTTCAGAACAAAGGACTCTCTCTCAGCTCTCTCGCCACCTAGGCTCAGGCCATCCAGCTTCTGGCCACCCAGGGCCTTGCCACCCCAGCATTCTGCCACCCTTACTTTTGCCTCCCTGCTTTGAACTCAACCTATGCCTTTCACCCCTCCCCCTACCTTAGGTAAGCCCATTCTTTTGCATGGGAATGGATCATTAATAAACTCTGATTGCATGCTTAAATAAGTAAAATACTTAAGGATAAATTAAATCAGGTATGTGAAACACCTGTATTAAGACTGTTATAAGTTTTACAAGACACCAAAGAAAAAAATTGAAGAAGATACATGTAAGTGGGAGGATATATATCATATTCATGTACAGAAATAATTAATGACATGAAAATGTCCATACTACCCAAAGCAATCTATAGATTCAATGCAATTCCTATCAAGATACCAATGATATATTTCACAGAACTAGAACAAATATTCTAAAAATTTAAATGAAAGCACAAAGGATCCTAAATAGCTACTGCAATCTTGAGAGAGAACAAAGGTGGAATTGGTGGAATTACGGTACTTGATGCCAGACTATGCTACTACATTATAGTAATCAAAACAGCATGGTATCAGCATTAAAAAAAAAGACATATAGAGCAATGTGACATGCTTTTGAAATTTTTTTGTACTTAAAATACATGTAAAAGTTCATTTTGAAAAGTATAACTTATTTTTCTGATAGTCGCATTTTGGAACATTTCATTTACTTCTTATTTTTGGCTGTTAAATGCTAAGATGAGCCTAATTATAGCTAAAGATTTATCCATATCCATGATTATTTCCTTAGGTGAAACTTCAACAAATGGAATTCTTGGATAAAAGCACATCACAATTTTAAGGAATTTTTTAAATATTTCAAACTACTCCCAATACATATTTTGCCATTTATACTTCCACAGGTAGTTTATGAGAACACCTGTATGTCGAAACTCTCTGACAATGGATAAAATTATATAAAAGAAACATTGCCTATGTGACAGGTAAGAAATTGCATTTGTTATTTTAACTTACACTTATAAACTAATTATTTTATGTTTATTATCTATTTTATTTTTTATTTTGTAAATTACCTGTTAAAGTCATTCATCCATTTTTAAGAGGACATGTATTTTTTCTATTAGCTCATAAATGTTATATTTATTAATAACATTTAAACTTATTTGTATATATGCTCTATAATTTCCCAAGTGATTCATTTGCTTTTGAATTATGTTTATGAAAATTTTCACAAAGGTCATTTTAATATTTTGTGCATTCTCCTGTGATTTATGAATTTTTTGTCATAAGAAAAATCAAGATTTCATAAATATTCATTTATTTTACTTATATTTTCTCTAGCATTCACATATATTTTTCTCTAGCATTCACATATATTTTTCTTTTATTCTTTACATTTATATTTTCAATATGTTTGAAACACATTTTGAAACATTGTGTCTCAAGAGGATTCTAACTGTATCACATTTTGTTCTTGGTCAAATCACTAAGTTTCTGAAGTCTCATTTTCTCCATCTGTAAATTGAAGACCTATCAGTACAATAGAAGAAGTAGAAATCCTACATACAAACTAGGGAGCATAAGAGAACTCAGTCTATAAAGGGTATATATTTTCTATCACTGAAGGAAATTTAATGTTCCCTTAGTAATCAGTCATTTCCACAGATGTCTACTCAGTTTTTATTTTCAATAACACCAATGTACAACTATTCTTATAGTATATGAGATCCATCTGGAAAAAGTCCAGCCATTGTTGATATAATACGAATGGTTTGCATGATGTCAGTGTAACCTGGCAGCCAAGGAGAGTAGACTGGAATGCACTTGTGTAGGCAATGACAACTTCGCTGCACTAGTCAGTGGGGGCAGTAGATGCTGTTGAGTGAGCATGTGTACTGTGTGGCCACCACATTCAAGATGACTGAGCAAGTAGAGGAATGACTCAGCATCAAATATTGCATTAGGCTTGAACATTTTTCCACAGAAACTATTTTGATGATTCAGAAGGCTTTCAAGGATGATGCAACCAGAGAAGTGCAAATAAAAGTATGGCACAAATATTTTAAAGATGGTCGAAAATCTGTTGAAGGTGATCCACATTCTGGAAGGCCTGCAACAAGCAGGACACTTGAGAGCATTGAACACATACGAGCTACAATCAACAAAGATTGGTGACTGACAATGGGAGAACTAGAAGCTGATCTGGGAACTCCACATACCACTGTGTCTGAGATTTTGATGCAGGATCTTGGCATGAAATGTGTCGTGGCAAAATTCATTCTGCAGCTTCTGCTACCAAAGCAGAAGGACCATTGTACTTTAGTTGCTAGTGACTTGATCCAAACTGCTACCAATAAATCAAATGTGATGCCCTGTGACCTCTGGCTTCTCCCCAAACTAAAATCACCTTTGAAAGGGAAGAGATTTCAGACCATTGAGATTCAGGAAAATACAATGCGGCAGCTGATGATAATTTCAACAAAAGATTTTGCAGAGCATTTTGAATAATAGTAGAGATGCTAGAAGAACTGTGTGAGGTCCCAAGGTGCCTACTTTGAAGGGGACTGAGGCATCAATGTCCTCTGTACAATATTTGTTGCATCTTGTATCTTCTTCAATAAATGTCTCTGTTTTTCATATTATATGGCTGGATGCTTTCTGAACAGACCTTGCATGTTCAATAAATAGACATTGAATATCCTTAATCTTTAAGCCTGTGTATTCCATGTCTTATGCTCTGTTATATTTGCTTTTTGTTTTGGTTAGATGAGCCTAAGACCCAAAACTGAAGGATATCTTACCAGTTTTCCAATGAAGGGTTGATTGCTCCTGATAACAACATCAAGTCATATAGAGAAGGTGAGATTTAGGCATCAAAATTAACATTTTCCTTATATAATTTCACTTTGTAGCAAATGCCTAAAGGGTAAATGAGCTTTTGCCCTGTTTTCAAGTGATATGTACATAGATTCATTTGACTGGCAAGGTTAAAATCGTGAAGTAATCATAAACTTTGACAATGTGGGATGCATTTTGGTTGCAATTATTTTGTGAAAATACTTAGCACTGAAGCAATAATGTTTATAGAAACTCTAAAGATACGTTTTTTAAAAGTCATGTCATTCTCTTAAATTTGGGATTGTCCATGATTTTACTGATCATTATTACAATATTATCTAACAGATTTTTAAACTATACATCATTATTTATATTTGACTATTTTTCACCGGATGTGACTTATTACTAATACACAATTTTTTAAAAATGTTCTTATTATGGATAATCCACTTTTTAGTTAGAGCATTAAACACTGTCTTCAATACATTTATTGTAAAGTGTATTACTAAGAGTATTGAGCACTAATGAGGATTAACACAATGTACAAGAATTTTATTCCTAAAAGAGGTATAAATATGGCCTCTGGGGAAAAGAATAGATTACTTGTTTTCTGGATGAAGTATGATTAATAAAGTCAGTAGCTCCACCTCAGAAAATCATGATTTAGTGGGAAGAGTAAAAAGGCAAAATTAGAAAATCATCAGTGTACCTCACTAGCACAAAAAATGATTGGAGTTTAAATTTTAAAAAAGGTCAGGGTCTGGTATATTTGAGAATTTAAAGAGAAAATGTTCTTTTGTGAGCTTAATTCAATGCATACCCAGTTCACTAATAAAGTGAACCTTGATGATGGTGTATCTGCTTGTCAAGGCCAATTTGAGGGAATGATGGACCCTAAATCAGAAAGGGCTTTCAGTTTTACGGACTCAATATGAGATTGGCTGCTTTCTAATGAGAGATGATATTTATGGGAAGGATTAAAGCAGCAGAGATAGATTCATTTTTAGGAAGTGTGAATAGTCTTTCTCTAATCATCTTATCTCCACCCTTTCATTGGGCGACTCCTATATAGATCCCTTTCTGTCATGAAACACTTAATCCACAACCCTTCTTTCTTTTCAAACTGCCCCTTCTCTTTTTCTGGGTTACATTCTCCCATATCCAAATTTGTTATTTTTCCTGCAGTACTTCCAATTAGCATTTGCTTCTTCTTGTAAAGCACGTCTCTCTTCTATACTGACAGTGGCCCTGCCTGTCTCTATTTTTAATCATGTCTTTCTCCATCTGTTTTGCTCTGTCTTATGCACAAAAACTATCCATCAACCCTTATACTCCCTGTGTCACTCTGCCTCTGAGCCAGAGCTTTTACAATCAGGGTGTTATTTGAAGTAAATTATAAATGTATATTTTCCAATACATTATATGATTAAACACCATTAGATGGACACAGTCCTTTCTGGTAAGATTGATGGATTTGTGTGCTTTATATTATTTTATTGTACTTAGGAAAATACATTTTTGGAGTTGAGAAAAATAATAACTCTGTCTCCATAAAGTAATATAGGATATTGGTCTATTCTCAAAAACACTGGTGGAATCACTTCATAAAAATGAGTATTACAGATAGTTTCTTTGAGGAATTGAGATATTGAGAAAGTCTTCCTGAGTGGCAGCAAAAAGTCCCCAAAGGTGGGTTAGAAAGCATATATATTTAATCAATCCCTAGCAAAAGTAACACCCTCTCTTTTTAAAATTATTTTATTGTTGTTCAATTATAGTTGTCTGTATTTTCTCCTCACCTCTCCCTCACCCCCTCTAAACCCACCTCCCTCCCTTGCTTCCACCCTCCACCTTGGTTTTGTCCATGTGTCCTTTATAGTAGTTCCTGAAAAACAAAATTTTTTTAAAAACAAATTAACATGTAATAAATTAGTGTATTAAATTATTTATTTTTGTGCTACCTCAGCTATACGATTAAAGCTTTAAACTTCTTCTTCAAAAAAGTAACACCCTCTCAAACACTTAAGAAAAAGATTTCATGATAAGACTGCATGATAAAGCACAACTTCTCTGACTTCTCAAATTTAGAGACTTGATTTGATGTATACTATACATTTTTATTATTATAAAGAAAAAATAAATATCACCACAGAGAAATAGATGGATTCTTTTACTTAATTTAGTCTCATCATTTCCTTATTCTGTGGGGGTATCATTCAATCTGGCTCATTATAAAGAAGACATACAAGGACTTGTGATAGCTGTGGAGTTAACCTATGACATGACTTAGTGTTTTTCATTTGCCTAAAATGCCATATTTCTCTGGCTTTGACCCATTTGATCTTGAAATAGTCATTTTATATAGTTCTATATTTAAGTCCTTTAAAAATCAACATCTCTTAGTAACACTTGATAATCTAAAACCATTGTTACAGTACAATGTAATAATTATGGAAGGATATCTTTCTCCTTGACTGTATATATGCTACCCAGTTATTAAGTGACAGTCACACAGTAAACCTCTTGCTCCATGGTAGATGAAGATAGCACTACGATCTCAACCTTAAGACTCCAGTGGAAATAAATTATTTGGTCTTGTTTCATGTTTTTGTCATAATAATTCTCAGAAGAATAAGGCATAATTTTAATGTTATTCTGGTTTATGAAAGACTATAAACTTTAACAATTTCATCTCTTTGAACTTTAACCTTTTTGCTCTTCTATGGTTTGATTGGCTGCATGTGTACTTCTTCTACCAGGCTACAGAAGTTGTAAAAGTGGAAAATAAAAATGGCAAATGAATCATACTTTGGGACATGACAGAGGTCAAAGTTGTACAAGTTTATTATTATCTTCTAGAGAATACATAGGACATTTAAATTCCTATGCTACAGTCTTGTGACAAAGAATATAATGAGAAATATAAATAATAAACAGTACAACATGAACCTTCTTGTGACAATGATTAAAACTTAGAATAAGAAATACTTACCCCATAGTCATTACCATCAAAAGAAAGGACTACTTTGTGGATGTTTATCTTTCCCTTTCTCCTTTAAGAGCTATTTAAGCCACAGAAAAGTAGTGGAAAACATACTTGTTCAAGAGTGTTGAATATACCATAGTTTTTTGATCCATTCATTTACTGATGGGCACCTAGGTTGCTTCCAACACTTGGCTATTGTAAATTGTGCTGCTATGAACATTGGATTGCATTGGCTCCTTTGGATTGGTGTTTCAGGGTTCTTAGGATATAATCCTAGCAGTGGAATTGCTGGGTCAAAGGCAGATCAATTTTTAGTTTTCTTAGAAAATTCCATACTGTTTTCCATAGTGCTTTTACCAGTCTGCAATCCCACCAACAGTGCACTAGGGTCCCCTTTTCTCCCCTCTCCAACACTTGTTCTTTATTGCTTTGTTTATGATGGCCATTCTGACTGGTGTGAAGTGGTATCTTGTGGTTTTAGTGTTCATCTCTCTGATAGCAAGTGAAGTTGAGCATCTTTTCATGTGTCTCTGGATCCTCTGTATGTCCTCCTTGGAAAAGTGTCTGTTCAAGTCCTTTGCCCATTTTTAATTGGGTTGCTTGTCTTCTTAGAGTGGAGTCGTGTACATTTACATAATGCAATTCTATGCAGCAGAAAGAAAGAAGGAGTCCCTACCCTTTGCAACAGCATGGATGGAACTGGAGAGCATCATGCTAAGTAAAATAAGCCAAGCAGTGAAAGACAAATACCATATGATCTCACCTTTAACAGGAACCTAATCAACAAAACAAACAAACAAGCAAAATATAACCAAAGATACTGAAATTGAGAACAGACTGACAGTCACCAGAGGGGGCAGGGGAGGGAAGATCAGGGGAAAGGGGGAAGGGTTTACAGGAACAAGTATAAAGGACACATGGACAAAAAATAGGAGTGGGTGGAAATGGGAGGAAGGTGGGGAGGGCTGGGGCAGTAGGCTGGGATGGGAGGAAAAGACAGAAAACTGTACAAGAACAACAATTAAAATAAAATTAAAAAATAAAAAAGTGTTGAATATATTTTGTTATAAGCACTTCCCAAAATAAATATGATGTTGTGGTATACAATTCCTATTGACTCATACTGCACCAGAATAATTTTAAAATAACAATTTTAAAGCAAATCATCTGCTTAAAAATTGATGTTTTGCTGTAATGGAAGACATGCAATAACAAAATTACATAGTATTTCTATACAGAAACCATGAATAAATAAAATATTTGCATTCCACTTGCATTTAACAATAAAATCCCAGGCTCACTTGATCTTTGCATTCACTGATACCTGTTATATAGGTGCACAGCTCTACATAAATATAAATATATATATATATATATATATATATATATATATATATATCCTATACCACAGGTATAAAGAAAACAATGCCTCATTTTTCTAACAGTCTTTGTTGCTTACTCTAAGTGTTCAGTGTTTAGAAATGACATAGAAAATAAACATGTACAGGGTGTTAAGAAAGAGAACAGGGGGGTGAAAAAGAGCAGATTGTGTTGTGGTACTTTCTTGTTAGAGTGAATTTGTCATGGATTGCTGTGATTGTGAGTAAAGTCTTTGTGAGCATTTATCAGAGCACTTTCTTCAAGAAGGAAAAATTATTCTTGTTCTGTGGCCATTTATCACACTGTTTGGCAACTCTCCAGAGATGCAGCACTGCCATTGACACAACAACTTGATTCCTTGTCAAAATAGTTTTTAACATCTGGCTCAAAAGATATTTTTGATGACTATAAGCATGCTCAACTCTTCTATTCATTAAGGTTGAAAATTCAATAAGTGTTTGGTGTGCTGGGACTAAGCTACCTCATAGTGAGCAGCTGTCAAATGATTTGCTGAAAACTTCTGCTCAGCCCAGTACAGTGAATTGATGGAAAATTGCCAGCTTTGGGACATACGCAGAGTGAGAGAAATTTTAGCAATCTCCTTCTAAGCCTTGCACTACCACCTATAAATTTAGAACAACCTATTAAGAAACAAAAAGAAAAAAAAATCTGGATCCATGTGGCCTTTTTACCAAGGCATCAAAGAACCTGTTATTCATATTGAAAGCACATTAATGGTTTTGCTTGTAGGCTAGGTGTTTTTTGGATCTGCAGGATCCATCAGCTTTTAACCAAGTGCTTATACCACCTACATCATTTGGCCTGGGCATCAAAAATGCTCATTTGAAAAATTATCCTCTAAAGTCATTTCTAATCTAGTGATTGTTCATATACAGTGGCATTTTGTGTAAAGGCAACTATGTGAATTAAGTTGTACAGCAGTCAGAATTACCATCTTTCTGCCCTGTATGCTGTGCCTATTTCCTTGTTACTTAAATTTGAAAAAGCTCCTACCTGAGCATTTTGATAATCTCTCAAAACCATCATTATAATGGAATGTTGCAACATATAATAAAAAGTGCAAAGAGTAGCATTGGAGAAAATAATTTCACATGAACAAAATACTTTCATTCGCATTTAAAAGTTCTGAGGATATAATAGCCCTTTGTTCAGAGAATGGGTGAAGGGATCAGCCATTTACTGGACTTTTTAAGCCAGTTTTATATATACCATGTACTTTGCATTCTTGAGAGGGAAACACTAGTTCGAGTTTCAAGCAATGGTCTAGAACTCTCCCATCTCTCTTGCCCATTTTCTCTTGTGCCCTCTCAGCCTGGTTCAGCCTCTAACTGTGAAGTTTTGGCTCTGTTACTCTCATTTCATCTCATCTAGCTACTTTTCTGTTGGTGCATTTTTCTCTATTATCTGGACTTTGTTCTACCTTTATGGACCTTATTTTAATCCACCCATCCTGCTTCAAGCAACCCCCATAATCTTAGGCAGGTAGAAATTCCCCACTCTAGACTTGGCCAAGTCTAGAAATATCCCAGTGGCCCCCCAACACAGTCATATGGCTGTAAGCTCATGATGAGGATCCAACTAAGCTATTTACAAAATGTTGGTAAATTACTGATTTCATGTCCTTAAAAGAGAAAGCAAAATCCAAGGTCTAGGCTCCTAGAATGGTGTTTAAAAAAATGATTCACAATACTTCTTTAGTATCTTTATTGAATTTCCACATATGTAAGGCAGGCTAGTGCTAAACAGAGAGAAAGAAGGTATGGGGGTTTCAATGTAAAAACATAAATGAATCACTTTCACCTCTTTCCCCTACACTTTTTAAATTTTCCCCTTCTATTTTTGCTGTCATTTGTTCTCTCTGATAAAGGATGCAGTAGGTAGCATGTTCCTGGGAGGGAAATTGGCAAAAGTGGGAAAAGGTGGAGGACCATTTATTGGAGCAGGAACAAAACGCATAGGCATATTAAGAAATGGATTGAAACTCCCAAATTGAGGGCATATGAAGCCAGGAGCACAAGGCCAGGAAGGTAAAGGAGCAATACCAGGAGGAATGATTACAGGCCTCATCCAATTCTCCACAGGGAGCCATGGGCTTCCCACTGGGAAAGAAACATGAGCCATCCTTTCATTGCTGGCCATTCTCACATATCCTGGAGGTACCTCCGTCATTATCCCAGATCTAATCATGGGGATAGGTGGAGGACCTCCTACCTGTGGGCCCCTGAGTGGAAAGAACACTTGACCTTGTGGTGAATCCACAAGGAAATGTGCACTATTGACACCTCTCTCTGTGCCCTCATTGCTGACCCCTGCCCCACCTACCATCACTGAGGGAGGGCCACTAGAGAATTTTGGGGACACATTAATAGAATCTTGTCCCATTTGCTTCCAGACTGCCAGCCCTTCAGAGCTATTTACTTCAGCAGTTGCTAGGGACTCTTTCACAATGGCAGGTGGCGGTCCCTCTCGGTGTTTGAGAGCTCTTGAACTGTCCACAGGAATGCTGGATCTTCTTCTCTCGCAGAGGCTCTCCAGTTGCTCTCTTGCAAGCTCAGGTGGCAAACTGAAGGGAAGTCTCAAAGGCATACGAGGTTGGCCCCAGGATCCCACTTCATCCATCGGCACGGTACTGGGATGCTGCAGAGACATGTTGGGTCGTGGACTCTCGTTCTTATTTTCATCTGCAGTTACAGCTACAGATGAAGAGGAGTGCCCTTCAAGGCTTGCAAAAATAGAAATAAATAAGTTAATAAAAATGGAAATGGAGCAACTAGGAAATATCTAAAACATGTGATTTATTGAACTCTCTGAAATACACCAAGGAAAGGAGAGGGCCTTATTTTTTCCTACTTGTCAGCAAACACTTCTTCAACCCACTTGACCCTTATCAGGCAACCTCTTTGGCACCAAGCTCTGTGATTACCCTTCATGACTGACCTGTGGCTTCCCCCCATTCCTCATTTCCCCACTTCCTCAAGACAGCATCCTTAAAGGTCTCAGTGTGCAGGCTAGCCATAGCAAACAGCAGCTCTTTCAGAAGGATCAGTGATCCACTAAGCCCAGCATTCACATTCTGGCAGGCATATTCTGGAGAATCTTTTGAGGAAAAACATTTTTTTCTCTCCACAGAAGTTGAAGAAATGTTAGTTATGTTAAACACTCCACATTGTTTCTCTTTATGAAGCATCATTCAACATTAAAGTAGAATTTTGTTAAATATTTCTTCATTCAATCCATACCACACCCTGGAGAACCAATTTCCTCATGTTTAAACCCCACTGTTTAGACTGAAGGATTGTAGAAAACTAATAATAGTTGACTGAACTTCATACATACTTCTGTTTTGAAATTACATTTAAAAATCACCACCCTAAACCCAGTCGATATTCATAGTACCTGAGTGTATATCATTCAAGTATTTGTCTGGGATCCCTTCCCGCACCCCCTCGAACCCATTCATCCTTGTCCCACTTACTCAGGAAAAGTTGTACTCAGTTTTGTACTTACACATTCCCAGTACAAGCCATAGAGAAGTTTGATAGGGAAACCCTTGTAAGCTGTCGAAGAAAATCTGATGAATGCCCATGCAGGTTAATACCGCCGGGAGCAATAACTGGTGCTTCCGCCTTAGAGCAGCTTGGCAGCTCGAATGAAGCCAGAGACCAACCGTTTTGTTCTAGAGCGCATGTTCTATTGCTAAGGTGACCAGTTGCTAGGTAACAAGGGAGGGAAAAAAACGAGGGGAGGGGATGAATCCATGACACTCTTTTGAAGCTAAATGTAAAATTCCTTTTTGCACATAGTAGATGGATGATAAAGAGACATTCAGTCCCTTAACCAGGTTACGGGCCAGTTGGAAAGATAAATTATTTAAAGATTTTAGAAGAATCATGGAGACATGGTCCAATGTTAGGAGTTATTTCTGAAAGTTTACTTCGGAGAAGTAGTTGTCATGTCTCTTCTTCAAGTTTGGAAATACAAATATTGAGCAGAGTTCCATACCTAATCTTCTCATTTAAACTTCTACTTTGGAAGATGCATATTATTAACTTGGTGGAGAATAGAGATTTGGGGGTTTAAATCGTTTTTTACTCTGAGTCTGTCATGTGAAGATGAAATAAAATAGCACTATAAAAATACATCTAAGAATCATATTGCTTTTTATTTTTTAGCCCCTTGATTTGCAGTTCTTTCCTTCATCCCACCTTCTACTTTATCAACTGTGTGTGTATTATTTACACGTACATAAATATATATCGGTATATATTTATATAAATTTAATTTTATATATAATTTTGTATTTATAAAATATAAATATAGCTCTATGTGTATATAACTTATTATATTTGTATATTCATATAATTTATATATTATATAATTAATTTATTGCATAGTAATCATTATACATTATATAATGCACATGGATAATTAATATAGAATGCATGTATCATATATCATATTTATTAGCTACTAATTATATATCATTTATGTTATGATATATTATCATATAATACATATTAAATACTTATTATATGTTATGTAATTATATATGAAAATATAATATGTAGTATTTATATATTATGTTATATTTATATATTATATAATTTATAAATTATGTGTGATATGGTATATATATGTTATATTTCTATATAGAAATATAATATACACACTATAATAAATATCTATTTATTTATATAAATAAATATCTATATAATGCATTATATTTATATATTTTTTATATTTTATATATAAAATTGTATAGATAATCTCCTGTAATAGACCTTTGGATACTTCTCTGCAAGTGGAAGGAAGGAATAAAAGGTATAACAGGTATCAAACTTTACAAATATTAGTTCATATATTGCCCTGTAACTTTTTTGCATAAGGGACCTTGTTTTTCCAGCCTAAATTCCATCCCCCTCTTCCACTTTAAGCAAGAATGCTTCCCCAGCTTGTATTTTCTCCCATTGGTCTATAGATTAATTGCTCTGAAATTACAAATGCCATCCCCTCATCTAAGAATACTAATAGATTGCATACCTGCTTGTTTGTTTGTTTGTTTAAGAGACTGCTTTCAGGAGGGAAAAACATGTAGTGGAAGTTGAGCATTTATTGAAAAGTAGCATAGCTGTGAAAGCAGCTTAACTATAAATGCCTTTCATTACTCATAGTCTGTTACTTCATGACACAGCTCCAGATATTACTCACAGATTTGTCAGAAGTTTTGAGGACTTTATTGAAATGCTAAGTGAGGGCCATAAAAAATGTTTACTCTTGCACAATTATGAGGTCATGAAAGATGTGGTTGTACAGCTAAAATCAAATTTCTTTTTTTTTTTCAAAGAAATTTTGCAGATATGTAACTATGGGTAAAGTATCATTTAAAATATACGTTTTCACCCTGGCTGGTGTGACTCAATGGCTTGAGTGGCAGCCTGGGAACCAAAGGGTCATGGGTTTGATTCCCAGTCAGGGCACATGCCTGGGTTTTGGGCCAGGTCCCCAGTAGGGGGTGTGCAAGAGGCAACCACACACTGATATTTCTCACTCTCACTTTCTCCCTCCCTTCTTCCTCTCTAAGAATAAATGAATAAAATCTTTTAAAAAGTAAATAAAAAACATATTTTCAAGAAGACTTGAGTGGGTGGTGGGCACTCAATGCAATATTCTGATCATGTATCATAGAATTGTGCCCTCAAAACCTATATAGTTTATTAACTATTGTTACCCCAATAAATTTATTTTGTAATATACATACTAAAATAAATACAGATAGTTTAGAAAAAGAATCCAGGAGATACAGACATAAGTGTGAGTTTCTCTGTTGTGATCAGACTAATAAGGAAGTGATGAGGAGATTGTCAGGTTGATCTCTGAGAGACAATTGTCAAAGACCCCATCTGTTAACTCACTTTCAGATGCAATGTAACTGTGTCCCTGGAAAGCTCTGCAAGTTAAGGATGCCTAAAAAGTACTTCTAGAAGACAGACCAGGTCTTTTTAGATGTCTGTTGCTATTTAATTCAGTGTATTAAAAAGCATGAGATAAATGAAAGCATGATATTATCCTACAATGGGCCAGACAGCATTATTTCGTTCCACAGCTACAGGCAGCACTCCTGTCCTCTCTGCCACCAGCTGTTCTGTAAACTCTATGTGGTAAGTGATGAAGCTGAACAGGTGAAAGTGTGATCACTTCACCACCAGAACTAGGAAAAGCAAATGACAATATATGCCTCACTGTTGGACCTATTTGTGTGAAGTTCAATCAATTATTATTACTTTTCTCAAGTTTTTTGCTCCAGATTTTTTTAAAAAAATTGTTTTAACTCAGTAATTTATGGCAATTACTCCAAAAAGAGTTATATTTCCTTGCATGCATCAGAAGTTCCTTCAACGTATACACGTACTTAATTTCTTGAACTTGGTTTGAAAAACAAAAACTATTATGGATTAGTTCCTTCTTGCTTATAATGAAGGCATTATAAATTCATGTTGAATAGATTTTACCAAATATTATTAAAAATGAATCATATATGCCAAATTCAGAGCTTTGATTTTGGAGTCATAGGAACACAGATGTGGTTTCAAATATCAGCTTTTCTGCTTACTGTCTTTGTGACTTTGGGCAGGTTTCTTCTCTGAACCTCATTCTCCTCATTTGTAGGGTGGCATTACAGAAAGAGTTATGTATGAAAAGTGACTATTACATACTAGGTGATTAAAATATAAGCCCTTTCCTTATAGATATTAGACTCAGTTTTCTTATATGTAAATGGAGGTGAGGATAATCTCTTAACTATTTGAGGGTTGTTGAGAAAATTTAATATGTTAATTATATTAAAGTGCTTTGCAGACTGTGAATCACTTTACATATGTTAGGCTAACATAACTCTGGGTGATATTTCAAGGGCAAGAAGAGTTTGGGGCACATTTAAATAACATTGTGTAGGTGGCCACCTATTTCGCCTGCATGGCTGTTTTTCATTTCCTGAATCGGTAAGGTGAGGAGGATTAACCACAGTATTTAAAAAGGCCCATTGTGTAAAATACTTTAAACCTTTTGATTGGCACTATATAAATCTCACCTATTGTATTTAATGCCATAGCTGTGTTAGAATAAAGAGTGTGCATTTTTGCATTTGGCTATCTATTTAACTGGGCTTTAGAATCTTGTGTTTCACAGCAGGAATCACTGAAAACCCCTGTGATGATTAGAATGGAAAGCTTGAAAGAATAGTTACTTGGCTTTGAGATAGTGAAGATTTGATTGATTCTCTGAACAATTTAGAGAAAAAAGTATTTTTTCCTATTCTAGTCACTCCACCCCCTCCCACACTAATCAAATAAATAGCTTACTGGAGAAAGTGTAATGTTTTTATTGGCTGGTTATAATTCAGCATTCAGGAAAAATTTGCTGATGTTATTTAAAATTAAATAATAATAAAGCTCATCCAGAGAGACTGTAAGTGTTTGTTCAAGCACATAAGTGTTTGTTCAAAGGTCCTGCATAATCGCAAGTGCTGTGGATTCAGCTATTTGTTTGCCTTTATTTTTGAAGTTTTTCAGATGTTCTGTAACTGACCAAACCAAGGTTCGGCCATGTGGCACCTTGATACATGAGGATTTTATTTACAGGATTCCAACCTCAAGGGCAGGTGGGGGCTGAGTGCCCTCCTGCTCAGAGTCCTGATTTCCCAGGAAACCCAGCACTTCCCTTGCTCCCCAAAAGGCGATAAGCCATAACCATGCCCAGAAGTTCCCCATGTCCTTATCTGTTCTTAAGCCAGCTGGACAACACAGGTCTCCATCTCCTCTGTAAGGTGTTGTTATGGATTTCAGAGTTGCCATTCTCTTGTAGCAGCTCTCTTCTTCAGGATCTGAAGTATGTTGTTCTCAGCCTCCATGTAATGGTTCAGGGAAACATGTGCCATGTTACTGGACAGGGTGGAGTCTAAGGAGGCACATGACCCAAGAGAATGGCTTCTCTGTATGCCCTTAAGAGAAGCAGAAGTCTGCGTTCCCAGTCATAGTTCAATTCCATTCCAGGCACCTCCCACAAATCCGTGCTTAGTTCGGCCTGCACAGCTCCATCATCTCTATTTTTATACCCTTTCCTCCTGCTTCATCTTCTCTTTCAGCCTGTTCTTATTTTAAATGCTCAGCCTAAAACTTCCTATGTGATCTCTTATCCAGCCCCTCCTGTGATGTGTTACTTTTGCCAGTTCCCCTGTATCTTTTACCTTCTTTCAGCTGCCATCTTTAGTAAGAGCAAGAGTCCCTTATGACACAGGGACACCCAACTCCCCGCCTATGTCACGAATAACGATATTCATTTAAAGTCAGATATACATTTTGCCCAGGGCAGCAGCACAACTATTAACTTGACATTGTTATGCAAAGTGGCTTAACTGCTGTACCATCCACTTCCCTTTTCTCCCAATCCAGGTTTGTGTGGGTTTTCAGGGGACCCCCACTCTGCCCCCTGTTATATTCCCACTTCTGGTTTTTACAATAATAAATTGATATATGTGTTTATTGAGCAAAGAGTTCATCAGAAGAAAAGAGCAGGCTATGGAGGGCCAGGAAATGGGAAAGCACCTCTTAGAAAGTTGCTAAAATAATGGGGAAATCTCATTCAGTTACCAAAGTCTCGACAGCCCTATGGTAAAATCTGAACCAAAGTGGTCAACCTTTCCATAGGTACTGGGTCATTCTGCAAATGGCCAAACCAGAGCAAGTGGTGGTATGTGCTTATTGTACTAGTTCATGTGTCTTATGCACTTATAATTTATGTCTGTGGTTCATAAATTGTATTGAGTAACAGATTTACCTGGGAACCTTATTAAAATAGCAGATTCCTGGGCTCCATCTCCAAGATTCTGATTTAGTTGATCTGTAATAGAGTCCAATTACCTGAAGTTTAAATACTTCTTGATTCTGAAGGGGTGGTTTTTGAATCACCATAGAGAAATAGTGACTATATGATCCTATCATCCTGAAGCTTAGCTTTTGGAAGATGAACTAACAGTTACTTTCTAGATTGAACTCACTGACTAGATACAGGAGCACTAGAACATAAATTCCTTTGATTTTTTTCACTGTTCAAAGTTTATTTGGTGTTTTAATTGGTATGAAAATTGGACAGTTGGATGCATTATTTATATGTAGACTTTCTTTTTACATTATATGTCAATGTGCACTAATCTGATTCATATAGTGCACAAAATAAGATCCTTAAGAACTTTCATGTACAAGACATGCAATATTGGATTTATACATTGGATCCTAGGATATGATTGACTGGAGAGAAAAAAGTTGGACTAGCCATGTTGGGTAAAGGAACCACAAGTTATATAACACACAGTGAACATACATCTAGTTTGAAGGGCAACTGTAGTGTGTGCAACACTGGCAGTGGTACCTTTGAGGAGGTGGAACTCTTTCACACTAACCAGATTAGGACTACACAAGGTAAGCACCATCCAGCATCAGGATAGAGATGCAGAGTTTTATGTATCATTACTATTTCTATCTTTAGGAAATTGATGTTTTATCATAGATCAGATAAAAGGGACAATATGCACAATCTCCAACTAAAATCCTATTGTAGCCTAGACAGTGAGGTAGTTCTTTCTGAAGCTACACTCAAGTGTATCTGCACTCTTCTTCAAATGGGCTCTCCCTCAAGTGTCAGAGTCACCTTCACAACATCTGAGATTCCATTCTGCCCCAAGATTCAGGAACACTAAGGAACATGTCTTCTTTTATTCCACAGAGATCCTTGATCATGGTGGAACCTGGATGTACCCACCTAAGATTCTTCATTAAATTTTCTGCTAAATCTGCCACAGATAATACAGTGGCCCAGGATGTGTGGCCTTTCAGTTTGATCACCTCAGAAGCACTGTCAACCACCTGTTTGTGAACTTGTTTCCACTGTTCCTTATCTGCCTCAGTGCCTAAATCAGGGTACAGAGTCTTTAGGGAGACACCAGCAACATTCACTCCCCTCCACACAGGCACACTCAAGTCTCCATGTTCCTCAAGGACTCACACATGACAGCTTAATGGGTGAGCTGACAGCCTTTCCCACATTAGGCAACTGAACCGGTCTGCATCCAGATGGCAGTCACTTCCAATAACAGAGTTGTAGCGAAAGCTGCTTATCTTCCAAACCACATAGGTTAAGACATCCAGTGGATTGGAAACAATAAGCAATTTGTAGTTGAGAATGTATTTTACAACATTAGGAATGGTGAATTTAAAGATGTTCACATTATGATGGACCAAATTAATATGCCTTTCTCCCTCTTGTTGATGTGCCCCAGCTGTGATAATAACCAGCTTGGAGTTTAGTCTTATTACAGTCTTTGCCAGAGATGATTTTTGATGTTCTAAGGAAATGGATGCCATGATGGAGATCCATCATCTCTCCCTTTAATTTGTCTTCCATGACATCAACAAGAGCAAGTTCATCTGCCAAGTCCTTCATTAAGATACCGAGGGCACAGGCCATGCCAACTATTTATGGATACTTGCTGGATTTAAAATCCAACACCAACCCCAATGACTAATCTTATTCTGGGTGGTTTGTTCTTCCTTAAGAAGATTCACAATTAGCTGATCCTTAAGAGTTGCTATATTGGACTTGGAACCAAAAGGAATTGGGTGTGCACAGCTGGATCTGGGCTTGGTGGCAGCTGCCCCAGTAACTAAACTCCTTTGATTTTACTGATGCCTCCAGTTCCTTTTTGTTCCAGAAACCTGTAAATATCATGATTAGTTTTGAATAAAGGTGTTAATTTTAGTTCATCTAGAGCAGCATTTTTGAAAGTGTGGTGTTAGGAAAGCTGAGTCTCCAAATATCCAAATATCATTTTGGAGAGACTACAAGTTCAAAATATTTTCACTATTATATAAAGATATTATTTGCTTTTTTTACTGTCTTCTCTCATGAGTGTACAACAGTTTTCCAGAGTCTACATGATATATGATGTCATCATTTTCATGATGAATGGAATGTGTGCGTGCATATTCCTGTATTTTAATTTTTTTCTGTTTTAATTTATAATATGGTAAATGGTGATAATCCACTGAAACAAAAAACTCTTTGGAATCCTGATAATTTTTAAAAGTGTAAAGTGGTCCTGGACTAAAAAGTTTGAGAAGTTATGTTACATTGAACCACAGTTTTAAATGTATATCAGTTAATGTAAATTGAGGAAATTGTTCCAAATCTCAAGGAAATCTCAAACCTGGTTAAAATATTCATATTTTTTTTTTGCCTCTTCTTATAAATCCTTAAGGTAGAAATGAGTAGTGCAAGTCTGCAATTATTGACTTTTTGACTATCACCTGTATTATCAATATTCTATAAGCTATTATCAATGAGATAAAAATATATTCTGACTTAAGGGGCTTACATTCACATAGGGAAAATAAAAATAAATCATATCAAATCAATGTTTATTTGTGAAATGTTTACAATTATTTTTCTTAAAACTTAATCAAAAGTAAAGATGGTCAGCAATCTAATGACAGAGGGTTTCTTGAAAAAGGTAGAGCTGGCTCTACTTTGAAGGATGAACAAGATTTGAATAGGAAAAAAGTGCTTTCAAATGAAGTCTATTCCTGAAAATGATTACAGATGGAATCTCCAGGGATTTATATTCTCCTCCTTGTATCTTTCTGTATTGTTTGATTTTTTTATCAAACAACATTATTTACTAATTATTAACATTATTTTAAGACAAAAAATATATTACCTCAAAGTTTTAAAGTAATATACAAACTATGAGGGCCTAACACAAGCTGAAACACTAGCCACATGGTCTTAGAAATTAAGTTGGAATTATTTTTCCAGTAGAATTACCTCAGATAATTGTGCTAGAACTTTTTTTTCATCTTTATCTTTTGGTTGGAGCTATATAAAAATTGTTGCCAAAGGCTGGTTTCAAAATCAGATTTTCCCTTTGTTTTTATTCTGTGTAGCCACCTCATTTTTACACTCCTCTGGGTATTTTGTTTGGTTGTTTTGGGGTTTTTTATTTTTATTTTTGTTCTATTTTATGTATTTTTAACTGGCAGATTATTTTGGACCAAAGGCCATGTGCTGAGACTGAAGTGCTCTCTAGGGAGCTTCAGCTAACATTACACATAGAATGTCCAGTTGCTGGACTGCTCATGCCCAGAGCCCTTTATGACTATTGGGAGCTTTCCAACTGCTTCAGACAAGGAACCAATGTCTTTTCTCTATTCAAAGCTGACAATGGCTTGCAATTCACTTTAAATTCTCTTCATGATGACCTTTGATATTATCTCAACAGTAAATGAAAGCAGCAGTTCCTGTTTTTGCTAAATTCATCAGACTTTATTTTTATACTGGAGAAAAAATTACTTTTATTACTATATTTGGTTCCTTTCTGCTCTATTGTGAAGGTCCCTGAAAGACTTTCCCCAAGAGTCTTTGGCTACCCAGCTGAAAGAATACCATGTCTCTGCATTTACTGTGTATCATATTGGATGATGTTTGGTTTCCGTAAGATTAAAACGACAGCAATTTTTATTTTCTGCCATCTCCAGCTTGTATTTCAAAGAAATTTTGACATGGTTTTACTGGACTTGGAAACAGCAGGGGAAATAAATTTTAATTATACAAATATAAAAATCATCAAAAGTATGTGAATATCAGATAGATTTGATGAAAGCTCAGACTGTTTTTCAATATTTACTTCTTGTCACCAAATTAAATTTCAGATTATGTTTAGTAAGAGGATTACAACATTTAAACAAATAATAACTTTACACAGCAAAACCTAATTATATTTGTTGAGTCTTATGCTTTGGATCACTCACAGGAATCACCAATAAAAAGTTCTCAGTATTCATTCTATCACTCATCCTATTATTATTTCCTAACAGAAACTGCATTTTAGATACCATTACTTTCTAAATCTAAGATAAGATATGGTATGTCTGTAAAATTATTTTTACCTATGACTTAGGTGAATTCATAATTGATATTACTTTTCCTTTATAAAAAAATTACACTACAAAATTTGGGGAACTAGAATATGGTTTTAATATGAATTTATGTCTTAGCAATTACCAGACAACATAATGCACTATGCCATCCAAATAGTCAATAAATTGCAATAAAATGGAAACTAATGTTATAAGTTATTTAAAAATTAAGCATGTAAAGGGAACTTATTAAGTAAATGTGTCATTATATAAGACACATATATATGTGACACATATATGGGTCATTATATGTCATCCCTCTATGATTAATATGTACATTAATATAAACAAAACATATTCCATATATGTGTCAAATATTTAAAAGGTACAAATCTTAAGTAACTCACCATTGATTGGTTGTTGTTAGGTGTACAAAAATATTTTATACACATGTTTAATCTAAATTTTAGAACCCAGAAGCACTAACATGAAAAAAATCTATAAGCATCTAATGTCTAGAAAATTAAACTTATTAAAAGAGATTATGTCAAGATTACTATTGAAGTAAACACTAAGCATCCTAAGAATTCATTCGAAAATGTGAAATTATCTAAGGTATAGTATTACTAGGGTTATAATGAAATTCTTTTTTATCTTCATGGTATTTTTCCACTACAATTAAGTCCCCTTATACTCCCCTCCTCCCCAGCAATCACACACTGTTGTCGATGTCCATGAGTCCTTTTGGCTCAATCTACCCATCTATTAACCTCACCTACTAGCTGTCACCTATTCTTCATCTATGAGTCTGCCCTCATTTTCCTTGTTAGTTTATTTTGTTCATTAGATTCCACATATGAGTGAAATCATATAGTATTTGTCTTTGTCTGACTGGCTTATTTTACTTAGGATACTTTTCTCCAGGTCCATGCAAATTGTGCTGATAAAGACCCTCCATGCCTGCAAGTCAAGGGATAAAAAGTATTGCCATTTCTACTGAAAAATTACTTTTTTAAATTTTATTTATTGCTGTTTAAGTGTAGTTGTCTCCATTTTCCCACCATCATTTCCCCCACCCCACCCAACCCCACCTCCCCACTTTGGATTTGTCCATGGGTCCTTTATACATGTTCCTTGATGACCTTTTCCCTTCTTTTCCCCATTATCTTCCTCCTCCTCCCCTCTGGTTCCTGTCAGTTTGTTCTTTAATTCAATGTCTCTCATTATATTTTCCTTGCTTGTTCGTTTTCTTGATGAGGTTCCACTCATAGGTTAGATCATATGGTATTTGTATTTCACTGCCTGGCTTACTTCACTTAGCATAATGCTCTCCAGTTCCACCCATGCTGTTGTGAAGGGTAGGAGCTCCTTCTTTCTTTCTCCTGTGTAGTATTCCATTGTGTAAATGTAACATAGTTATTTGATCCACTCATTTATTGATGGGCACCTAGGTTGCTTCCAGCACTTGGCTATTGTAAATTGTGCTGTTATGAACATTGGGGTGCATAGGTTTTTTTGAATTAGTGTTTCAGGAGTCTTAGGTTATAATCTCATAAGTGGAATTAAGGAGAACATAGGCAGGAAAATCTCAGATATTCTATTCAGCAATATTTTCATCGGTATGTCCCCTAGAGCAAGGAACATAAAGGAAAGAATAAACAAATGGGACTACATCAAAATAAAAAGCTTCTGCATGGCTAAAAAAAATCAGCAAAATGAAAAGGGAACCAACTGTATGGGAAAATATATTTGCTAATAAGATCTCAGATAAGGGTTTGATCTCTAAAGTATACAAAGAGTTCACAGGCCTCCTGTCCAGGATGACAAACAACAAAATAAAAAAAAAATGGGCAAAGGACCTGAACAGACACTTCTCCAAGGAGGACATACAGAGGGCCCAGAGATATATGAAAGGATGCTCAACAACACTAGCCATCACAGAGGTGCAAATTAAATCCACAGTGAGATGCCACTTCACACCGGTCAGAATGACCATCATTAAGAAATCAACAAACAAATGCTGGCAAGGATGTAGAGAAAAAGGAACCCTCATGCATTGTTGGTGGGAATGCAGACTGGTACAGCCACTGTGGAAAACAGTATGGAATTTCCTGAAAACACTAAAAATGGAAAACTTATTTTTCATCAAACTCTCTGAAATTACCTTCCTTCCTGCCACCACACACTCATCTATTAAAAATTATTTTGAAAATTGTGCCACTAACCTGTTAAATAGCTCATAAGTATAAGTGCAAGGCATGAAAATGAATTACTGAGATCAAAGGTGATATTCAGTGTAAATTTTTGCCTTTTTCCAACCCTTCTGTTTACAGTATGCACCCAGGTTCTGGCCAAATTGGAGGTATAGGCAGACACATTCACTTCCTTGTACAACCAAAAGAAGGATAACAACCAATTTAAAAACAAAGAACAACTAGAACTGCCAGGAAATCATTTGCATGGAAGTCCAACAACCAAGGAGTTAAAGAAACATTCATCCAAACTGGTAGGAGGGGTGGAGATGGGCAGCCAGGGCAGAGAGAATGCAGAGCAAGGCAATAGATGATGAGGGCGCTCCCACATTAATAGGCAGATAAGCCAGGAGGAACAATGGGAGAGCAAGACAAACCTCACAACGCAGGGTTTCAGAGTGGAAAACTAAAGACTCAAAACCCTTGGCTGTAAAAAATATGTGGGGGTTTCAGTGGTGTGAGAAACTCCCAGCCTCACAAGAGTGTTCATTGGAGAGGCCCACGAGGCCTTAAAATGTACACAAACCCACCCACTTGTGAATCAGCACCTGAAAGGGTAGAAACTGCTTATGGGAAGTGAGGGAAGTGATGGAAAGAGGAGTGAGAGCTTAGAAAGCATTATTGTTCCCTCTCTGACCCCTCCCCCACAGATAGAGCCACTAAGCAGCAACTAGGGTTGTCCAGACGTGGAGAATACCTAAGGCTCCACCCCTTACCACATAACATGTGCATTGAGACAAAAAAATATGGCCCAATTAAAGAACAGAGCAAAACTCCAGAAAAAAAGGAGTAAGCAATGAGGAGATAGCCAGTGTATCTGATACAGAGTTGAAAATATGGCTAATCAGTATACTCAGATTTATTGAATTCAGTGTCAAAGTTAAGGAAGAAATGAAGGCTACACAAAGTGAAATAAAGAAAAATGTACAGGAAACCAAAAGTGAAGGGAAGGAAACCAGGACTTAAATCAATGGTTTGGAGCAAAAAGAAGAAATAAGCATCCAACCAGAAGAGAATGAAGAAACAAGAATGCAAAAAAATAAGGAGAGGCTGAAGAACCTCTGGGACAACTTTACATGTTCCAACTTTAGATGTCCAAATTATGGGGGAGCCAGAGTGAAAAGAGGAGGAGCAAGATATTGAAAACTTAGTTGAACAAATAATGAAGGAAAACTTCTCCAGTCTGGTGAAGGAAATGGACTTCCAAGAAGTCCAGAAAACCCAGAGAGTCCCAAAGAGATTGGACTTAAGGTGGAACACACCAAGGCACATTATAATTAAGTTACCCAAGATTAAAGATAAGGAGAGAATCTTAAAAGCAGTAAGCGGAAAGAAAAGCGTTACCTACAAAGAAGTTCCTATAAGACTATCAGCTGATTTCTCAAAAGAAACCTTGCAGGCAAGAAGGGGCTAGAAAGAAGTATTCCAAGTCATGAAAGACAAGGACCTACATCCATGGTTACTCAATCCAACAAAGCTATCATTTAGAATGAAAGGGCAGATAAAGTGCTTCCCAGACAAGGTCAAGTTAAAGGAGTTCATCATCACCAAGCCCTTAGTATATGAAATGTTAAAGGGACTTATCTAAGGTACAGAAGAAGATCAAAACTATGAATATTAAAATAACAACAAACGGACAACTGTCAACAACTAAACCTAAAAAACAAAAACAAAAACTAAGCAAACATCTAGAACAGGAACAGAATCACAGAAATGAAGATTACATAGAGGGTTATCAGTGGGGAGAGGGAGGAAAAAATGAGGGAGGAAAGGTACAGGGAATAAGGAGAATAAATGGTAGGTACAAAATACACAGGGGAAGGTTAAATATAGTACAGGAAATGGAGAAGCCAAAGGACTTTTTTGTATGACCCATGGACATAAACGAAGGGGGGGGGGAATGTTAAAGAGTGGAGGGGTGGTGCAGGATGAAGGTGGGTGAAGGGGGATAAAGGGGAGAAAAAAATGAGACAACTGTAATAGCATAATCAATAAAATATATTAAAAAAGTAACATATGCACCCAAAAATATACATGGCAAAATATTCTCTTTGATATGTGTAAGTTCAAGTAGGACTTAGAAGGTAATGAGAGAAGATAGTAAGAAAACGCACAAAGAAAAGCAGGCCCTACTTGAAGAGAAAATGTCAAATGCATAATTCTTCTGAAAACTCTGGAAGAAACAAAAAATAAAAATAAATGTGGAGTCAGAAGTACAGGCCAAGCTCCACAGATATGTATTCTGTTGTTCCTATGTTTTATTGTACTCTGCAACTTAAGTCGCAGAGTAATTTTGAAAGCCAATGAACCAAGAGAGTCCTGGCAACTACTAGAAGGTCAAAATTAAATACTATAAGGAAATTAATTTTTAACTACCTAGTTTTTTTCCACTTTCCTACCGACTAACATTTTGTTTATGGTGGAACTCTACTTGATACTATGGAGCTTAGTTTTACTAATTGTAAATTCCAGATGTGACTTTAAATAAAATTTAGTGTTTTCAAAGCTGTGTTTAATATTACTTATAGATTCTTCTTTTAAAGAGACAAGTAGAAAACAAAGGCACACATAACTAAATAACTAGAGTTGTTGCAAGTGGCAGTTGTAATTAATATTATGGTGAGCTAAGGATGACAGTAGAAATGTTCTCACTTATCTAAGTAGAAAGTTACTGAAATTGTCACTTAGCATGTGTTTGAACATAGTGATTAAGAGTAATGGCTCAGGAATTACCGATGTGACCTTGAATAGGTTATTGACTTTCGCTGAACCTCAGTTTCTTTGTCTGTAAAATAAGGATAATAATATTGCTCATCTTATAGGATCATTAGGGAAATTAAATAAAATAATGCATTTAAAATACTTAGCACTGTGCTTGGTAAATAGTAATTATTCAATACAATTGCTACATAGTTTAGGCAGAGCTTTCTCTGATTCATAATATAGCTTTTGGAAGAGTATTTGTTTTAAAGAAAATGATAGTCTTATTTCTCCTTATTCTTAAGTTTGATTGTAAAATACTTACTCTTGTCATTATTGCATTGTACTTCTAAATATGGGCATCCCTCTGTATTTGATTTTTAGTTATATGTGCCCACCCTATCCAAACCCCAAAAAACAAACATTTGGAGAGGTAGACATACCCAAAATTGAATATTCTATTACCTTGAGTAATAAATGTCCTTTCATTGGCATAGAAATGTTTATGTTGTCAGAAGGAGGGTATGTCATGATCATTCATGAGGTTATCCACAGTTGCCAGACTTGAAGAACTGGGATAAAAAGAATTGCTTGGTTGGAGACATGCTAAATGTAGTCTTTTTACAGATTTACTTATATTCATCGAATATGTATTGAAGACAGCCTATGAGCCAGGCATGTTTCCTAATACTGATAAAGTCCCTGTTCTTGTGAAGCTGATATGGATATGATTATGCATAGGAAGCAAGACCACTGTAGGTTCTCTCCCATTACCTAAGCCGTGCTGAGAGGGAGCCAGCTTGTTGGAAATACAGGGCTTCCACAGTGAGTGTAGTTCTCAAGCTGTAGGCTTGAAAGTCAGATTTATTGTTGGTGTTGGGAGACAGGCCGTTATTGTAGAGCCTGGGAAACTGTATGCTCACCAATCTTTGTGAACAGAATGAATAAATAGCATGACTTGCAAATATATATACAACTTTTAAAAAATACATGAATGATGTGATTAAGATAATACAAATTCATTTAAAAGTGTTAGTGACTGTATCTTGGAGTTTATATACCCTATGATTCAATAACTACTAAGATGTAACTATTATGTGGCATCCTTACAATTTTTAGACATTAAAAAGTTGTCTCCATTATTGTAAATTTGGGAGTGAATGCTATCAATACATATGGATATTATGAAAACTCTTAGAGCATTGAGGTACATGAAGAAATGATACATATGTCACACCTATAAGTCCCCAATCCTAAAGAAATGAATTCTGTGGGATAAAAAACATGAATGTAAAAAAATCCAAGAAACTTATCTACCAAAAAAGATGTTTGACAGAGTACAAAGTTCATAAATCCCAGGTAGGCATTTATAAGGGATGAGAAACAACAAAAGCTCTCATTCATTGCTGGTAAGAATACAAATGGTACAGCCACTTTGGAGACAGTATACAGTTTCTTTACAAAGCTGAATATAGTCTTAGCATACAATACAGCAATTATATACACAGTTATTTGCCCAACTGACTTTCTTATGTCCACACAAAAAACCTGCTAATAAATGTTTATAAAGCTTAATTTATAATCACCAAAAAGTGGAAGTAACCAAGATGTCCTTCAATAAGTGAATGGATAAACTGTGGTACACCCAGACATTGGAATATTGTTCAGCAATATAAAAAATGAGCTTTTAAGCCATAAAAGGAAATTAATAAACTTTCAATACATATTTCTAAGGTTAAAAAAACAGTCTGAGAAGGCTACATGCTGTATGACTCCAATTATATGACATTCTGTAAGAGGGAAAACTAGAGACAGTAAACATCAGTGGTTACCAGAAGATTGCAGGGAGGTGGGGAAGTTTGAATAAGTGAAGCACAGGGCATTGTTGAAGGTAGAGAAACTATTGCATATGATACTGCAAGTGTGGATTCATGACACTATTCTATCAAAACCCACTGAACTTCGAAACACAAGGAGTTAATATTAATGTATGCAAATTTAAAATTATTCTTGATGAGGTCAAGAGAATCCCAGGATGGAAAACAGAATGTGACAAAACCAGCTAACTATATTACAAATATATAGAACAAGCTCTTGGAAGGAGGTAGGAGAATAAGTTGCAGACCTGAGTAACTTGAGAAATAAATGGAGTTTAAGACTACAGATAAAAAGAGCTGCACAGAAAAACTAAGCTCTAGTTTGATAAAGTTCTTTCCATTGGTGGTAAGGGTTAACTATCTGATATTTTTATACACATAAACAAGAAATGAAAAATTAAGTAAACAGATGGCAAATGGTGAGAGCCAGGCTTGTCATTATTGAAGTGGGAATTTACAGTTAAGCAAGGGAGGTAGCAAGAACAATGCATATGTTACAGTTCGAATTATTTTTAGATATTTGTATAAAAATTGGTTATTATACACATATATATTCCCTTGCTATGACAGCTATGAGGGCCAAGAAACAAAACTAACCTAGTAGTAATGTGCACACATAATATCAAGAACTTGTTTTCTAATACCATCCTCTTGTAAGTGAACCTCGGCTCCTCTGAGATGTAGCTGAGTCAAGACTTGGGACAGGAAATATACAAGTTGAAACTGAGCATCTTATATTGCCAAAAAGAAATAAAATGCCAAAGAGAAAAAGAAAAACCCACAATTATGGGACTACACCAAAAGGGACATAGTAATTCACTGAAAGAGTTACCAATGGCCAAAGTTGAAAGATTTGAAGAACCTATTAATTACAGTATCAGAGTATAACCCCAAATGTAAATTAAATATCCATGAGTTTATGATGATGTAAATAAAAGATTGAATAAATTAATAAAAGAAGGAGTAAAGACAAATCTTCCTTGCATAAGGATTTCAAATATTTTATAAAGCTATTCTACTCTCAGGGAGGGGACTTTGCCACTCAGTAACTGTGGGTAAAGCATAGAGTGACTTCCTTTCTAAAGAGTACCATGTGAAGGCCCTGGCTGGTGTAGCTCAGTGGATTAAGCATGGGCAAATGAACCAAAGGATCGCGGTTTGATTCCCAGTCAGGGCACATGCCTGAGTTGCAAGACAGTTCCCAGCAGGGATGCCCAAAAGGGAACCATACATTGATATTTCTCTCCCTCTCCCCTTCCCCTCTAAAGATAAATAAATAAAATCTTTAATTTTTTAAATAAAGAGTACTATGTGAAAATGGGGGGAGGAAGAGTACTTATATAGTGGAAAAACCTGGACAGCACTACCTCAGCCTGAAAATCAATACAGATGTCATGCTAATGGTTATGTGCTCCTGATATGATGAAAATGGTGCTTTACTTCCGTGCTTTTCCTGAACAAGAAGTGTACATATTTCTTTTGGCAGAGAAATATTTCATATTTCTCCCTCAAACTATTTCTGATAATCATTACAGAATTACACTATTGCTATACTATTATTTTATGACATAAAACATTGCAAAATGGCATTATGATGGCTTGCATTTTCCCCATCATGGTAATAATAGTAAGATCACTACTTCAGTCTTAATTTGCAACATTTAGTTTGGTATTATGTTGCTGAGCACTTCTCCATTGCATAAAAAGAACATTAAGAAAGAAGTGTGCTATAACCTTCTACTATAAAAGCAAACCCAACATTTTCCTAAGAATATGTGGGTCAGTAATTTTGTCAAGTAATATTGAGTGTTTAATATCATCATGTTAATTATAATTGCATTGTTTTCACTTTCACACCTGTGAGTAAATACAAATATTTTAGTTTGGAATGTGAAACATCTTCACTTTGAAGAGAATATTGGAGAAAAGAAAAATGCCAAAAACATATTCAAATGTAATGCCTTAAGAATACAAATAATCTCTTCCATCATACTCTTGGTCCCAAAGGAACAGCAAAAATTGGTAAAAAATGACAAGTCTTAAAGCATGAGCTGCCCAAGCAGGTGGCAATCAGGTAATAGTTCTATGTTGAGAAGCTGAAAGGAGATAGCAAATGTGATTAGATATTTAGGATTGACTGTGATACTTGCTGGAGAAAAACTGTGCCTTATTCAGTAGAAGTTCTTTGAAACACTCTAAAGTTTCCATAGGAAACCAGCTTTTCTTATTTTCAAAAGTGTAGTTTTAAACATGCAAGTGCTATTACAGACAGGCTCGTACTTTCAAAGATGGAGCCTGGATAAGGCTGATTTAAGGCAACTTTGGTGCAAACCTGAAGGAGGTGTTTGCTCTCAGGGTCACAAAAATGCCAAACCTTCTCTAGGAATGAGTGTCTCCTTGAGTTTGCACCCTGCATACCTCATTTTCCTCACTGTAGTCTGGGTCTGGTTTAAAGAATGGACTTTTATATGCTAGATGTTATCTGATTACTTAAGAGAAGAAATATAACATTATTTGATATTTCTAAGTCAGTATTTGGTCATTCTTTGTGCATTTTTTTTTTTTGTTAAACAGTCCACTGGATATTTCTGGAATGTTATAAAAGAAGTAAAACACTATATATATAGTTTACCTCCAAAACAAAGGTAGCCTGTAGGAAGAAAAATCTATTATAACATGAAACAAAAAGAGACCAATAGCAAATTTATGTATGCATAGGGCAAGCTAAAATTATACACAACATTACTTAATTATAGAGATTCACTGAGTAAATGAGCATTTTAAATTTGTTTATCAGCTTATAATTGCATATTTTTCTACATCAGGTCATGAATATGCATAGAATTTCAAGTGAATTTCTTGATTTAAGACAGCTATAGGTTTATTTTTTTAATTCCAACTTAAAAGTAGTACATATATGGATTTGATTTGCTGCAGATTAGGACTGAATTGTTTAACTATGCCCCCAAGAGAAACAGTAATACTACACAGAGACTGGAGAAATATTTGTGTTAGTTTTATTTGAGATGATACTGCTTTATTTGGTAGGCAAAACCTTGAATCCATGTCTTTTTTGGATGTGCATACTGAGGATTTCAGTCTCTCCATCTTATAGTTCTAAAGCTGAGCTTTTTGGAGGAGGACTGGGTGACAAAATGAAGGGATTAATACATACAAATTGATAGTCACAAAATAGTTATGGGGATGTAAAGTACACATAAGGAATATAGTCAATGACACTGTAATAATAGTGCATTGTGTTAGATGGATACTAGAGTTATTGTACGATCACTTTGTAAGTTATATGAATGTCTGACCACTATGCTGTACAACTGAAATTAATAAAATATCGATGTCAACTATAATTAAAAAGTGAAACAAATTTTTTAAGACTTTATTCATTTATTTTTAAAGCTAGGGGAAGGGAGGGAAAAAGAGGGAGAGAAACATCAATGTTTGGTTGCCTCTTGCATACCCCCTACTGGGGACCTGGGCCTGCAACCCAGGCACATGTCCTGACTGGGAATCACAGCGGTGACCATTTGGTTTGTAGGCCAGTGCTGAATCCACTGAGCCATGCCTGCCAGGATGAAACACAATTCTTTTAAAAGAAAAGAATTTAAATTGTTAAAATTTCAAAATAATAATAGCAATAAACATATTTCTAGATAATACATTTAGAAAATGAAGTATCATATTAAGGAAATACTGAACAGTCACAATAATGGGAGCAGAGAAGTTAAAACTGTGTGTGTTTGCGAGAGGCAGACAGCCAGAGACATAGACAGAAAAATACAGAGGGAATGAATTTAATATAAATATATTGTCTCCTTTCCCCTGAAGTCAGAAACCTCTTGTGTCATAACTTCTTTGAAAACCCAGGTTTATAAGTGCTCCTTCCTTTTTTTTCTATACTTTATTTGTGGATAACCTCAAGCAATATTTAGCCCTTTGAGATTTTGAATGTTCATATTTCTGGATTTGTTATCACTCTGCTGAAAATCTCTTTCATTACTCTCCTCTTGTTCTTTCAATACCAAATTTTCAATTAGGTGCTAACCCTAATAGTACAGCTAACCCTCTTATCTGGAGGTACATTATGCTTGTTGGGCAAGGCTTTGCAATCTATTTTACTTACTGAAGTATCCCTTTCAGGTATGGTTAACAGTTCAGATACAGGACACCCAGTTAGTTCTGTTTGATTTTCAGGTAAATTGGCCTCTTTCTGCCCCACATATTGCAGGGGACACACTTACATTAAACATTATTCTTATACTTACCTGGCAGGGGAGATACCATGATCACGAAGGTGGTTTTCCCAGGATGAGGCTTACGATTTCCCCAAATGTGGGATGTTAGACCAGGCGTGGTGAGATAAGATGGCTGCCAGGGGCTGAAGCCCACGAAAAACTGGCTGACGTCAGATGAAGATGACTGGAGCGACGGGAAAAACCATGGCAACTCGTGCCAAAAGAGGACTGACCAATGATACATTGACCACATGTATAAAATTCCTTCCCCTCTTAGGCTCTGGTGAGACTTCCTCAGCCCCCAACCTGTGGACTGGAGAACCTCGCCTGGGTGCACAACCCCCAATAAAGCTCTGTATTGCCCCATTTTATGGATGATTGGCATTATTTCCTCGGCGGAATACTAATAAATTACATTTGGTGCCGAAACCCGGGAGGAGTTGTTGTCTACTGAGACCACTCCTCTCTGTCCATTCCCCGAGGAGACCTCAAGGCTATTCCACTGGCCCAGACTGAAGAATCAGGGTAAGTGTTACAGCCTCCAGCTTCTGACCCCTGGACACTGATTCCAGGCCCCCATCTGCAAATCGCAGCTGTGTTGGGGTGACCCGTCTAGGAGAGAGTGCTCTCCTTCCGCTGGGGGTTTCAGGTACCAGCGGAGACCTCCCTGGGCCTAAACCCCAATTTGCCTGCTGAATCAGTAAATTGGGTTGAGGAACACCGATTCTCCATTTACTGATTACCGCGGGGTCAGAAATGGGAGTACAGGAGACCAAACCAGACCCTAAATTGCCTCTAGGGTGCCTACTAAAAAATCTGGACAAAATTGACCCTGGTCTGAAGCGAAAGAGACTGATTTTCCTGTCTACCACGCCCTGGCCATTGTACCAGCTTGACAATCACGAGACCTGGCCTCCTGATGGCACTTTTGATTTCATTGCCCTTACTGACTTAGACAATTTCTGTAGACGGACTGGCAAATGGTCTGAGGTTCCCTACATCCAGGGATTCTGGGCCTTGTGCTCCCATCCCGAACTCTGTGCTCAGTGTTCCACGGCTCAGGTTCTCCTGGCTAGAAGTGATCCTGAACCTCCATGCCTTCCTAAGCCCAGATCTCCTAAGCCTTCTGCTCCTGAACTCTCCTCTTTCTTCAACCCCGCTGAAGATCTGTCCTCTCCCCCTCCCCCTCTGTATCCTCCTCCTCCATGGAACACCCTGACGTCTGCTCTTCCTGAACAACAGGGTGCCGATCCCCCACCTGAACCCCTTTCCTCTCCTGTCAGCTCACACACTTGATCTCGTCTGAATCTAGAATCCCCAGAATCCCTCATATGCCCTCTTCAAGAGGTGGCGGGGGCAGAGGGTGTTGTTCAGGTCCACGTTCCCTTTTCCCTGACTGACCTTTCCTCTATTGAGAAACATCTGGGCTCCTTCTCCACTAATCCCACTAACTTTATCAAAGAATTCCAATACCTGGTTCAGGCCTATGACCTTACCTGGCATGATTTACATATTATAATAACCTCCACCATGACCCCGGATGAACGAGATCGTGTCCGAACCGCAGCCCGGACTCATGCAGATCAGGTCCATGCTACCAACCCTTGTATGCCAGTAGGGGCGGAAGCAGTGCCTGAGACAGAGCCAGACTGGGACTATCAAGTTGGACAGGTGGGGCGGAGACGCTGCGATCAGATGGTTGAGTGCTTAATAACCGGCATGCATCAATCGGCCTAGAAAGCAGTAAACTATGATAAGTTCCGAGAAGTTACTCAGGGCCCCAGGGAAAATCCAGCTCCGTTTCTTAATAGATTAACAGAGGCAATGGTACTCCACACCCGCCTAGACCCATCCTCCAATGCCAGAGCTACTGTTTTGGCCACCCATTTTATTTCCCAGTCAGCTCCAGACGTAAGGAGGAAACTCAAAAAGGCTGAAGATGGGCCACAAACTCCCATCTGAGATCTGGTAAACATGGCATTTAAAGTCTTCAATAACCGGGAGGCAGAGGGTGAGGCCACTCGTCAGACGCGTCTACAGCAGAAGGTAGCTTTGCAGACCCAGGCTATTGTAGCAGCCCTGCGGCCAGCAGAAAACATCAGCGCTGAGACTAAGCTTAAGTCCGGGCCCAGGAAAACTCCACCTGGAGCCTGCTTCAAATGCGGTAAGGACGGGCACTGGGCTTGCCAATGCCCGCAGCCACGACCACCGACAAAGCCCTGCCCTGATTGCCAGAAGCTTCGCCATTGGAGAGATGCATGTCCCCTTAAGGGCTTGTCCCTGGCACCTCCACGTGGGGGACCAGCCACCCAGGGTGAGAGCACCTCTCTGGCCACAGAGGAGCTTCTTGGACTTCTGGATGACTGATGCGGCCCAGACTCGAAGACCCCCATCACCCTCACCGAGCCCAGGGTAACGCCGCAGGTAGCGGGTAAGTCCATCTCCTTCCTGGTGGACACGGGGGCTACCTACTCTGTCCTACCATCATTTTCAGGTACTCTTACTCCTTCCCAGATCTTGATCATGGGAGTTGGCGGGACCCCGTCGCACCCCTTACGGACTCCTCCGCTAAACAGTAGCTTGGATGGCCTCCCCTTTTCTCACTCCTTCCTTGTAATACCCTCCTGTCCTGTTCTGCTTCTAGGGTTAGATATACTCCAGCAATTAGGAGCTACTCTCCAAATCACACAAACCCCAGCTCCATCCTCCTCCCTCCTCCTTCCCCTGTTAGAAGACCCAACGCTTCCCCCGAGCCCTCCCATCTCCCCCTCCATTGTGAATCCTCAGGTATGGGACACATCTACTCTGCTCATAGCTTCCCATCACTCTCCGGTCGTCATTAAGCTCAGGCGGCCTGATACTTTCTCCTCTAGACCCCAATTCCCCATCTCCATGCAAATCTTAAAGGCCTACAACCCATCATCACTCTCCTCCTCAGTCAAAAACTCCTAATCCCCACCAGCTCCGCATGCAATACCCCCATTCTCCCAGTAAAGAAGCCATCTGGGGCGTATGGACTAGTTCAAGACCTTAGACTTATCAATGCAGCAGTCATTCCGATACACCCTGTTGTCCCCAACCCATATACATTCCTCTCCAATATCCCTCCTAATACCACCCATTTCTCAGTATTAGATCTAAAAGATGCCTTCTTCACCATCCCGCTCCACCCTGAGTCCCAGCTTTCACTCGGACAGATCCCGATACTGCCCTGTCCCAGAAACTCACCTGGACAGTCCTGTCTCAGGGATTTTGAGACAGTCCCCACTTATTTGGCCAGCCTCTAGCCCGAGATCTCGCTTCCTGTGACTTAACTCCCAGCACAGTCCTCCAGGGCATGGATGACCTACTTCTATGCAGCCCATCCCTACAGGACTCCAAGCAACACACTGCCCTTCTCCTCAATTTTTTGTCAGACAGGGGATACCGAGTATCCCCCAACAAGGCTCAACTCTCAAGCCAACAAGTAGTTTACCTAGGCCTCTCCATAACTCCAACTTCATGGAGTCTCGTGGCAGATCAGATCGTACTCAACTAATCTGCAGTCTACAGCCCCCACCACGGGTGATCAGATTCTATCCTTCCTAGGTCTGGTCGGTTTTGTTTTTTTCTGACACTGGGTCCCCAATTTCATGCTATTAGCCAAACCCTTATATAAGGCTGCCAAAGAAACCCCAGCAGGTCCTCTCACCTCCCCCAAAGGGGTGCGGAGGGCTTTTGTGACTCTCCAGGACACTCTGTTACAGGCTCCCTCCCTCAGTCTCCCTAATCCCACTCGCCCCTTTCATCTATTCACTGATGAGTGACAGGGAGTTGCAGTCCGAGTTCTGGCCCAGCCTGTAGGCCCAACCTACTGCCCGGTAGCCTATCTGTCCAAACAGCTAGACCCCACTTTATGGGGATGGCAGCCATGCCTCCAGGCCCTGGGAAGTGAAGCTGAATTGGGCAAAGAGGTCCTTAAACTCACTCTGTGTCAACCTATAACTGTTTTCTCTTCGCACCGTCTTATAGACCTAGTCTCTCACTGAGCTATCTCTCTTTTGAGTCCCTCCTGCCTTCAGGAATTCCATCTCCTAATTGAAGGGACTGCCCTCTCCCTCAGCCTCTCTCCTTGTCTCAATCCTGCCATTCTCCTCCTGATCCCTACTACTAATATAGAACCTATTCATTCCTGTCTGGAAGTATTAGATCTCCTGCGCCAGCCTTTAGACCAAATATCTGACAAACCGCTTCCCGCAGCAGACCTTACCCTATTTGTAGATGGCAGCTCAGTGCTGGGGGTCAGTGAGACGGGCAGATGGGCAGCCTACACTGTTGTGACTCTGACTGAAACTCTTGAGGCTAATAGACTCCCCAAAGGCACCACCTCTCAGAAAGCAGAACTCATTGCTCTCACCCGTGCTCTCACCCTAGTGAAAGGCAAGCAATTCACAATCTTTACAGACTCCAAATATGCCTTTCTCATTGTGCACAGCCACTCCACGTTGTGGAAAGAACTGGGATTCCTCACCACCAAAGACTCCCCCATTATCAATGGCTCTCTTATCTCAAAGTTACTCCAAGCCACAGATCTGCCCACTGATATAGCGGTGGTTCATTGTAAAGGCCATCAAACCTCACAAGACCCTATATCTTGGGGCAACACTCGGGCAGGTGCAGTAGCCTGAGAACTTACAGCACATAACCCCCCGCATCCAGTTCCCTTTTTGACTACCACAACCCGCCCAACCTATACTCCCCAGGAGCAGTCTGCACTCCTGAGATAAGGCGGATGCCTTGGGAGTGAAGGATGGGTTTTCATTCAGGGCAAGATCGCTCTCCCTCAAGGACAGGCTACTGCACTCTTTTCCAAAATTCACCAAACTTTACACATTGGCCCAAAAGCCCTTTTTAAATTTCTACATCCTCTGTTCACCCACCCTACTCTCTTCCTAGCAATCAAAGAAGTTCACTCCAAGTGGGATGTGTGCTCCAGGACGTCGGCCCAGGGAGGAATGAATCCTCAAGTCCCAACTCATCAGCTACGAGGCCACCTCCCTGGACAGGATTGGCAAATTGATTTCACTCATATGCCTCCTCACAAAAAGCTCCACTACCTCTTAACTTTTGTTGATACATTCTCAGGTTGGATCGAGGCCCATCCTACAGTGAAAGAAATGGCGGATACAGTGGCCGACTTCCTCCTCAGCCACATAATTCCACGCTTAGGACTTCCTACCTCTATCCAGTCTGACAACGGCCCGGCTTTCATCTCTCAAATCGTCCAGCAAGTCTCTACATCCCTGGGCACTAATTGGAAACTCCACATTCCGTACCATCCTCAGTCATTTGGTAAGGTAGAGCGCACCAACACAATCCTAAAAACATATTTGAGCAAACTCGCTCTTGAAACCAGGACCTCCTGGCCCTCTTTACTTCCTCTAGTCCTGACTAGAGTTCGGGCAGCTCTGCATGAACCAACAGGGCTCAGCCCTTTCGAACTCCTGTATGGCCACCCTTTCTTAATCAACAACAACTTACCGGTTCTTACTCCTCCTCTGGCCTCTTATTTACCTTATCTCTCCCTGCTCCAGCATCTCCTCCGGGAACATGCTGACCGAGTCCTCCCACCCATCGGGGGAAGCCCCAACATGGGCCTGACTACTCCCCTCCAGCCTGGGGACCAAGTCTTACTGAAAGAGCTCAGGCCCGAGCCACTTCGACCAAAGTGGACAGGACCACATACTGTAATTCTCCCCACCCCCACAGCAGCAAAATTTCTCGGCCAGCCATCATGGGTCTACCTCTCTCACCTTAAATTACCCCCTGCTTCAGATAAGTGGTCAGCTCAGCTTATAGGCGACACCCGGGTTTGTTTTACCCAACAGCCTAACCCTCCAGATGAAAACCCTACAGATACTCCTCCTTCTCCTCTTGTCCCCACCATGTCTAGCGGGGTCCTCTCCTAAAATACAGAAGAAATATGTCTGGAGATTCTTCACTCGTGAAACCTATACCAAAGACCACAATGTCATTACTCACACTTTTGCTTCAGCTGACTGCCTTCCTACCAGCTGTTCTAAGCCTGTCTCCATCAGTGCCTCCACAAATAGCCTCAAAATCCTCTCTGATAGTTGGGAGACTTGGCACGCTATGTGTCTCCTTCGTAACCAGCCCGAACTGCAGTGCTACTGATGGCCCGACAAATATGGAGGGTGCCCATATTATTCATGTGACCATGCTGAATGGGCTAGAGATCAGATATGGAAATACACTATTCAAGACCCTTGGAATCCCATATGGGAAAAAGGAGTCATGGGTAAAATTTATGGGGCTATTCACCATGCAGGACCAGTAGGTGACATTTTTATATATAGAACATACACCCCTACGTTTCCTGGACTGTCAGACATCACCAATCTCATCAATGAAATCCTCACCCATGAAGAGGCTTTAGATGATAATATAGCCTCAAAAAAGCAGGAAGACCCCTTCTCTTGGCTAAACCTTATACAGCAGGGCATCCAACTTTTCAATGTCACAGACATAGGGAACAGCACCGACTGGTTTCTATGCACCTTTCTTGATTGCTCTCCTATCACGGCTATTCCAATACCTGCTACTCTCAACACCACTACCTCACCTATACCATTTTCTCTTAAAGATGTCCCTCTCTTCCAAAATCAAATGAATGCCCCTCAGGTATGCTATAGTACTGGCAGCTCCTCCTGTAACCAGACGGTGGCCATAACCGGGACCACCACCAGCCCTTCAGGTATGTTCTTTTGGTGCAATGGGACCCTGCTAAGGACCATCAACTCCTCTACAATCTCCCCATGTTTACCGGTGGCGCTGACCCCTCAGCTAATGCACTATGGAGAAGGAGAACTCAGGGATAAGCTAACCCGAAGGTTAGAAAAACGAGCCCATATTAGTTGGCCTGACCTTTACCACAACTCTAGCAGTGGCAGGAATAGGCAGTGCTGGACTTGCTCATAGTCTCCAGGCCACCGACCAGTTGCAGCTGAGCTAGAACAGGCCCTTGATGCCTCAGCTACGTCCCTAGCCTCCCTACAAAGGCAGATAACCTTGGTTGCCCAGGTCACCCTTCAGAATCGCAGAGCACTAGACCTGCTTACGGCAGAAAAAGGGGGAACATGTCTCTTTGCAAGAACAGTGCTGCTTTTATATAAATGAAAGTGGCCTAGTAGAAGAAGATATCAATACTCTTCATAACCTCAGAAATAAATTGCATACAGATACCACAGCTCTTGAGGTGATGACCCCATGGTGGCATTCCTTCCTCTTCACCACCCTGGCTCCCATCATAGGCCCCATCATAATTATCTGTGTAATACTAATGTTTGGCCCTTGTTTCCTGAAATTTCTCCAGGAACGAATTTGCGAAGCCTCCCAAGTTACTTTTAACCAGATGTTACTCCAGAACTACTCACCCCTTCCTGATGGAACATCTGACCTCTGACCCCCCTTCCCCCTTCTATGCCTCTGTTTCAGCAGGAAGTAGCCAGATTGAAAACCAGCACCCCTTATCCTATTAAAGAGGATGGAATGTTAGGTTGGGCGTGGTGAGATAAGATGGCCACCAGGGGCTGAAGCCCGCGAAAAACTGGCTGACATCAGATGAAGATGACTGGAGTGGCGGGAAAAACCATGGCAACTCGTGCCTAAATTGGACTGACCAATGATATGTCAACTGCATGTATAAAATTCCTTCCCCTCTTAGGCTCAGGCGCGACTTCCTCAGCCCCCAACCTGTGGAGCGGAGAACCTTGCCCGGGTGCGAAACCCCCAATAAAGCTTTGTATTGTCCCATTTTGTGGCTGATTGGCATTATTTCCTCGGTGGCATACTAATAACCTTACATGGGAAACTCAAATTCATAATTTGTGGTAGTGGGGGACTGCATTCACGCTCTCCTCTGAAAGAAAAGAGCATATCCTTTTGTCTAAAATTCTAATTACGCTGGGTGATTATTTTTCATTTTTGCTAGCTCTAGCAATCTTACTTCCAGGTAAAGTAAGACAGCATTACGCAGCCCTTATGTACTTGTTCCACTTTCACAAATTTTATTCTACTTAATCCTCATAATGACTCTGTGATGTCTGAATAATCATCCCCACTTTATTAATGGAGAAATAAACTCAGAGATTTGCACAAGGCCATAAAGGTGATGGCTGGCACATTCAGCATTCAACTACTTCTGTGACATGAAACACAATAGGCCTTTCCTTCCACAATGCTGTCTCCCCCTCTGTCTTTCCTGTTTTTCTTACATAATAGGAAACACATGAAAAGGAACTTCTTACTCAGTGTGTTTTAAAATACATTTTTCCTGCTTAAAATGTAAATTTGGGAAACTTTTAGGCATTCATATAGGTATAGAGTACAGTATAGAGAACTCCCAGGTACTCATCACCCATCCTCAACAATTAGCAACATTTTGACCCAATCACGTTTCATCTGTTCATTGTCCCCCTACTTTTTTTCCTAGAGTATTTTGAAGACATCATATCATTTAAGTTCTTGTTATTGTCACAAACTCGGTCCTTAATTACATCATAGTTAACTACTAAACAACCATTCTTAGTCATCTTGTAATTGAGCAAACTGCGGCCCATGCACAGAGTACCTCATTACATAACCCAACAATTAGTGTTGGAAGAAACAGGTTTTTATTTACAGGATTCCAACCTTGGTTGGGGGGCTGGGAGCACTTCTGCTCAGAGCCCTTTTCTCCCATGAGACCCAGCAATTCCCTTTCTCCCCCCCTCAGGGCTATCAGTGAAAACCATGCCCAGAAGTTCCCCACATCCTTATCCATTCCAAAGCCAGCTGTAAAAACAATTCTCCATCTCGTATGGAAAGTATACTTGTGGGTTTCAAAACCACTATCCCCTCACAGCAGGTCTACCCTTCAGGATCTTGGTTGCACTGTTCTCAGCCCCCATGTACTGATTCAAGGAAACATGTGCCATGTTACACTGGATCATGGTGGAGTCCAGGGAGACACATTACCCAAGAGAGTGGCTTCTCTGTATATCCTCCAGAGAAGCTGAAGTCAGCATTCCTCTGTCACAGCTCAGCATTCGAGGTATCTGCCACTAATATGTGCTTAGTTCAGCAGGTTCTTGCAATTCCCAGCTCCATCAGCTTTGCCACATATCCTTCATGCAGGTTTCTGACACAGTCTTTTTCCTACTCCAGCTTCTTTCTCACCACAGACTGTCATGGCCGCTCCCTACACTATAGCCTGCATAACTGTGTCTCCTCATGGCTGCTTCCCTTTCAAACCACATGGCTGCATCTTTCTCTCTCCCATGGTAGACCGGCTCCCCCTTTCTTTCAGACTATCCTTACTTTAAATGCCTACCCGGAACTACCTATGTGACCTCACATCCAGCCCCTTCCACAATGGGCACCTTTGCCCATTGCCAAGAATCTTTACTTTCATTCTGCTGCCACCTTTAGTCAGGGCAAGAGTACACCATGACATGGAGCCTCCGCCTCCCTGCCTCTCATGTAGGCATGGTGTAAGTTCCTTGGCTATATTAGGAGTTGCTATACATTCTGAAAGTCACATACTCCTTTTGCCCTGGACAGCAGCACAGCTATTATATTGTCTTTTGTTATGCAAAGTATCTTAAATGCTGTATCATCTCCTTCCCTCAACCCCAGCCATGGGCTGTGGGGACTTTTGGGACCTCTCACTCTGTACCCCATTACAATCTTATGCTAGCAATGTCTTTATACCTAATTACTCTGCATTTTTTGTGTGTCAGCCTAATTAATTAATTTGAGATTAGGTCTCATTTCTCAAACTGGTTCTCTTTAGCAAAAAGTTCCCTATAAATAGATTTACTCTCTTAGAATTTGAAAAATATCCTTAAATACGTAAAACACAAAAACAAGACCAGAGTTATTAAATAATTGTTTTTAGCAAATCATGACAAGTAACTGTAAATGTTGATTTGGGGTTGACTAAGCACTTGCAAAACCTATTGAGCACTCTACCTTGAGGTGGAAGGGAGGAATGGGGGGAAAAAGTACATGTAAGGAGAAGCATAATTGGAAGGCATTAAATAGATGGGGAGAGGTCAAAATGGTATAGGAAACAGAGAAGTCAAAGAACTTAAATGTGCAACCTATGGACATGAACTAAGGGGGGAATGCTGGAGGGTGGGGTACAGGGTGGAGGAGGGATAAAGGGGAAAATTGAGAAAACTGTAATAGCATAATCAATAAAATATACTTTAAAAAAAGAAAATCAGTTTCTATTTTACCAAAAGTAGTGAGGCGAATCCCTTCCTTTTACCTTTATGGAAATGAACTAATCAGGGAAGAATTTTACCAACCATAAACAGTTAGAAGCAATATCTGGAAAAAATGTGCACCATCCTTAGTAGAGCATAATTACAATAATGCTAAAGTGGAATGAAGTTAGCCATCCTATAACTCTTATACTGTATAAGCTGCCACTGTGCTTAATCAGAAAAAAAGAAAGGGGAGGGGGTAAAGTGTACATTTTGCAAAATGCCTGGATATTCTTTAATAAATAAAGTTAATGCTGTCATTAGTGGCAGCTCTAAGCAAAACTTTTACCTTTTTTTCCTATGGATAAGCACTCTTTGGGGAGATGAATATTGCTGCAGTCATATTGTGCTTTCAGTTAATGAGATGTGGGTTCTATTTGTTAGAGTTTTATGATAATGAAGCTTATAATTTACTGACAAACTGGCTTGCTTTCAAAACATTCTCTTATTGCACTTTTTTTTCTATTGGAAACATTGATGTGCTAATTTGTGTGTTTCTGGAAGCAGATGTGTACCTTCACTGAAAGGCTGCCAGAGTGAGGGGAAAGGACAGAGGAGAAAAGGATGAAAAAAGGCTTCAGAATTTTCAATTGGTAATAAAATCCAAATGCAAATGAAAAATTGCAGTTTGTTTGAAATGTCCACGAGCTCAGTAAGTGTGTTATCTGAAATATCAAATATTTTTCACTAAACTTCGGTCGAGTTACAGATATCTTAAGTGCCAAATCCCTTTTTCCAATGTGAAAAATGAATGGCAGGATTTATCATTTAAAATTCAATAGCTGTACCTGGATGCCATTAAGTTAGAACTAGGTGAAAAACACTTTCCTTCCCAAAAGGGCAGAAGATATTATCTTTCTAAGTAATGTGCATTACAGTTATTAACAGTGATTTTACAGTACAGACCTAGATTCTGTTTGTTTCTCCAGCTCTGAAATTGCATGACTCATAGGGGTAAAAACTTTGTTCTCAAATTCCAACCCCATCGTAGTTACTTACTGCCAGCTAAGTGTGGTGTGTAACAGAAATCATGCCATCTTCAGTAGGAAATTGAAATATTCTAATCATAGGTATATCATCACTAATAAAGGACATATAACCTTTATTAGGATGAATTTTTCAAACACCCTCATTAAACAGAAAACAAAGCACAAATCTTTATGCAACACTTCTAATGAGAAAAAAAATGAAGTGAGCGTAAACTGTTTATGGTGCTTTCCATCTTAGTGGGAGTTAGGAAAGAGGGAAGAGACTGAACTTGAAAACAGAGATTCATTCACTGGTGGCTAAAAACTCCATGTTGAGAGGTAGTTGTATATAATCCCAGTCAGTTGAACACAGCTCTCAGAAGGTGCACCATAGTGAAAGGGACCAAAACCCCAAAACTGCCTTTTGGGATATTGATTTCAAGCTGGTTATTAAGAATCAAAAGACCCAGAAAGAACCTTTGACTCTCCCCACTTTCTTGCCTAAGAGATTCAGATGGAAAGGCTAACTCCATTAAGGAAATTTCAGGAGTTAACCTTAACCTAATTTAAATTAAGTGTAGTAGTTAGGAAGGCACCAAGCAGGAGAGTATTAATTAGATTACCCCTTGTGTCTCATTCATTCTGGGTTGTCTAGCAAAAATTTGCCTGCCAACTTACAAGGGTTGCTCTTTCTCAACTACCTGTAAATTGTCTACTGTTGGGAACCACCCTGCCTGGTTTCAGAAGCTGTAACCCCACCCCACCCCCATGGCTAAGGCTGAGTAAGCGACCTTCAGACCCTAAGCCACTAAGGAGACAAGGCTTATCTCCCTGGCAGGAGCACCACTTCTGCTCCTTTTACTCCATCCATAACTGGCCCCCAATGCTTGATCGGTTAACCAATGACAGGTAAGATTCCCCAAGGGGGTGACCTAAGACAGGCACAATCACAAGGGCCCCCAAGGAAGGACTTGGGGGTCTACAGCAAAAGGGGGTGATGGAGCCTCACCCCTTGGCTATGCTTACATAGCCTGAGTCCTCATTCTATCTGGGAGAAGTCTTGTAATCTCTTGGCTGCCTTGCTTCCCCTGCCTGACTTAAGCCTGAGACAACTCCTTAAGCCTGAAACAATGCTGATGGTGAGTATAGCTCTGTGCTGGAAAGGGCGGGTTCCCTAGGGTGATCAGGCCTAAGAAAGAATATGTAAAATCCTGTGAAACCTGCTTTGTTTAGAATGCTCTCAATTAAATAAGGGTCCAAGCAAGAACTGAGTTTGTTCCTCAAAGTTTTATAGCTCTTTAGCCATCTGACCCTGACTCAAAATAGGCCCTCAGAGTTCTTTGTATGTTATCTATTGTTTGATCCTTACTGCCGTATAATGATTAATGAGCCTGTATTCCTATGCAAAATGACCCAATAAAAGCCCATTGAGGAAGAGGCTCTTGGCCGTTCTCCTTTCAGAGATCAGCTACCTTTCCTCCCCAGCAGATCAGGTCTTGTTAGACTTATCCTCATCCATGGTAGCCAGGCAGGGGGTGGGGGGAGCCCTGTGGGCAGAGCCCCCCACAGTCTACTTCCTTTGAAATCCCATCACTGATCCTCCTTACCTTTCTCTTTTATCCAAAGTGACGTATACTACCCAACATATATACCCAATTTTACCTCTGTTTTTGGAATTTTCATGCATATGTTAATTCCCTTTGGGCATGTATTAAAATTTGATTTTCTGCCCTGGCTGGTTCCATTCAGTGGATTGAGTGCCAGCCTGTGAACCAAAGGGTCAACAGTTCAATTCCCAGTCAGGGCACATGCCTGGGATGCAGGCCAGGTCCCCAAGTAGGGGACATGCAAGAGGCAACCACACATTGGTATTTGTCTCCCTCTCTTTCTCCATCCCTTCCCATCACTCTGAAAGTAAATAAAATCTTTAAATTTTTTTATTTTTTCCTTTTATCCTCTTTGATAATTTTTTAAAAAGATTCTAATTATTTATTTTTAGAGAGTGGGGAAGGGAGGGAGAAAGAGAGAAAGAAACATTGATGTGTGAGAGATACACTGATTGGTTGATTCTCACATTTCCCCCACTGGGGACCTGACCCGCAACCCAGGCATGTGCCATGACTGGGAATCAAACCTGCAACCTTTCAGTTAGCACTCAATTCACTGAGCCATGTCAGCCAGGGCTGTCTTTGTTCATTTGATTCTTAGCTCAGCTACAATACCTTAGAATGTGCAAGAAAACAGACTTTTTCTTTTCTTTTTTCTTTTTCTTTTTTCTTTTTTTGCATTCATAGTAGTCACTTAAGGAAATTGAACACAAGTGTCTCAGGAGAAAGACTCTATTCTACCTTTATGTTAAGATGCTTCTGGATACATGCACAACCAAATAAATACTAAACTCTTATTTTCAGTGAATTATTGGACATTTTAAATCCACAGAAAGAGTGACTGAAAAGTTTCGCAACATTTGTAACAAGTATAATCCTTGCCTTCAAAGACCTTGCAATCTACCTGGAAAGACACCATAATTGTATAAGTGCACATAAATGTAGCAAAAATGGCAAAAATTTGAACAGAGAATTGTTTAAATCAGAATACAATTTAGCCAAGGTAATGCTATAGAATGGACCCGTGGTGGGGTTATCTCTCTGTACTAGGTTCTCCTTGCCCGTTGCCCTTAGAAATTGTGGCTCTCAATGCTAGAGTTTGGTAAAAAGGAAAGGAACTATTTATTCAAAAGTTATACAAGTTTAGGGTAATGACAGGATGTCACCATTAAAAAGCCAAAAGTCCCTTAAAACATGTACAAACACACACAGTCCTTCCTTCCCCTTTGTGCCCTGGCAGGCCAGTCTCAGACCATGCCAATCAGAAGTACCATCCTCCAAAAGAAAAAGAAGCCCGTAGTTCACTTCTCCTGGTTCCTCTCAGTCATCAATGCTTGGCTGGAGACTGTGGAAAACCTGCCCAGCTGAGGTCTTCCACAGTCCCCAGCACCACCAGCTGTGTTGCAGCTATCCCCAGTTCTTAATCCACAACCCCGTGGCACCTTATTATGGCCTACCAGCGGGAATCCTTTCACCCCTTTCCTTACCCACAAGGTCTCACATTGTCCTCTGTCATTGTCCTGCACTGTCCTCCATCTCTAGTTCTGCATTGTCTGTCCTGGCTTCTGGAAGCCTGCCTTTAGTTTAAATCCAAACTGGAACCTCCTCCGGAACCACATTTCTGACTCCTCCCACAATTGGCTACACCTGCCGGCCCTCCTGTAGTTTTCAACCTTTCTGGGCTGCCATAGTTAGTCCAAGCAAGCAGGAATCGACCTTTGGCATAGAGCAAATGGTCTTCAAGCCTCACGCAGGTGCTGTAACCAGAGGGAGCTGCCACCCAGTTATGGTAAGGGTTAAAGTCACGCCCATTTCCCTGGCTCAAAGCATGTCCACAACTATTTAACATATCTATGAAACTAACCAGCTGTTATAAATATGTAAAGTAACTGTTTTTGCATATAAAGAATGAAGCTGGCCAAAGGTTGATAAGCAAAATAACTCCTAATCAATCTGCTCTATGTGTCCCATCCCCCAGTCCAGACTTATGGGGGTAAGGATATCCTATATTTTTATATTTCCTGGACACCCTGAGTTCTGGACCCCATTTCAGATTCTTCGTTTGAGGGCCTCTGGCTGCACCCCATCACAGTAGGGCATCTTGATGATATAAACAGCCTTTTTTGTTTGTTTTTCAACGTTGACTTCTTATTTCAACCCCATCTAAACACATACATTGATTGCATAGGTAATAATTTTTGAGATCCTGTTTTATATAGTGTCTGGTAGAGAGTAGGCATTCAGCATGCATTTATTAAATGAATAGCATTATCCTAGAATTTTGGAGATGTTCAAAAGAGAAAGCACCATTCAAAAAATTAACGTACCTTAGCTCAATACAAACATAGAAGGAAGAAAACGTTTCTGCCCTTACAAACCCTAGGTAGTTGAAACTCTTTATGGAATGCCTCTTTGCTGCTTTGTTGTGGAAATTTTCCTCAACCTTTGCATTTTAAAACTCTTAAAGGTTCCTGTTAGCTACCTGAGACTGCCTGAGGTCCCCGTAGTGTAGTTTCAGGGATAGCCAGAAAGTCAATGCTCCTTATGTGTGGATAAGGGCGCCCTCCTCTGGACAGTACTGGAAGTGCACAGGGCTCTATGATGCTCAAGCAAGAGAAAAGGTGGGGCAGGACAGGTGGGGACAGATTGTGGAGACATTTGATTTTAAGTATTGAAGAGCAATTAAAAATGTAGGTTGACAACTGGAATTTGGATAGATCAATATGACAACTGAATTCAGAATTAGAAGGAGAGAAATGAGAGGCAGTGAGATTGGTTACAAAATCCCTTACGATTAAAATGAGAAAAAATGCATAAAAGAGGAATAAGAACAAGAGCTTGGGAAACATTTGTAATATTATCTAGACGTCATATCTCATGCTAAGCATCTGAAAACCCAATGTCTGTGTTTTGTAGCTCATGGACAAATGCAAAGTACTGGCATCAATTACTCATTTGTTCTTCTTACTATATTGTGTCCTACCACACAAAATGTTTTCATGAGAAGCATGGTAAGTTAAATTATTTTTGATTCATAACATACAGTGGGAGTGCCATAAGAAAACATAAAAGTGTACACTACAATCAGATGGTAGGGGTCTTCATTTAGAGCTGAATCTGTCATCTAAAAAAATAATAGTCTTAAATGTTAAGCTTATCAGTCATGTGTACATAAGATTTTTATTCAGGTAATTATTGAGAGACAGCTTATATTAATGTTTTTGATCATCACAAATACATTAAGTGAAACCCTGAGACTTTGATACTAAAAACATTAGCCAGAGAATGATACAGAAAGAAAACATAATAATGTAATTGGTGATAGCAATAATGTTATTTTTACAGGAAAAAATAAAAATTTATATTATTAAACATAAATTTTTAAAAATAAGTTATATGGGTACTGAATTTTATGCAACTTGTATCACTCCAACATTAAAAATTAATGTATGTTTTACTTAAACCTACATTTTTCAGCAAAGTGAGGAAAAATGTACGAGGTCAGATGGAAAGAGATGTAAATGGCACACAAGCAAGTAGAATTATATCACCAATTGTACCACTAGCTGGAGACCTTGCTCAAGTCAAGCTCCTTTAGCCTTCATCTTCTTTATTTGTAAAAAGAGGGGAGTTGAAGTAGACACTGTCGAAGTTTCCTTTCAACCCTAATATTAGATAAACATCTTAAAACTCTGTCTGGATTCATTATTTTTTTTAATTCTACACATTTACCTTAAAAATAGTAATATTTAAATGACATTAAAGCTTTGAAACAAATGAAGTTTTCAATGTTGATTGATGTCTTATGAAATTTCTGAGGGTTCCTAGTCTTGTCTGAGCATTGAGTCTTAAAATAGTTGTTTTTTCACCAACACATATTTGACAATGATAAAAAAAATCTCAAAAGAATTGTTAAGGACTTATTGACAAATAGGAGGATATGTCCTGGCAGCAAGATGCAAATTATAAATATTTCAATTAAAATTAACTTTTTTTAATAATCTGTACAGACCAGTCACTCAGCTGGGCATATGGCATGCATCATTAGGATTGTGAAACTTATGAAAGAAATAAGGCTAATAAATACAACCATGACTGATCTGCAAAACTGAATGGGCTCTAATATCATGGTTTTGATCATTCTCTACCTTCTTTGCCTCTTTATATTATTACCTCTTGTTATTGTGTAAGAAAATAAGCACTAGTCTTTGAGTCAGACTACCTGAATTCAAATTCTCTTTCTGCTACCTACTGAGTAATCCCCAGTTTTCTCCACTATATGTTGGCAATGGAGGTGAGAAAAACAGCTTTACCTACATCACAAGATTATTGTAAGGAAAAAGAGTGTTTTTATACACTCTCAATAAATATTATAATAATTAGTAGCTCCCTTATTGTTATGTGTTAAGGGATCACACCTTGACTATATGACAGGACACAAAGAGTTATCAATAAAATGCTTTGATTTGTTTTGAAAGAAAAAAGTTGAGGGGGTCTAATCACCACTTGATATAAACCAGCTGTGAAAAATTCTTCATCTGCCCATAAATTTTCTAACATCCTAATGTATAGACATTCACTTGGAATTTCAGACTTTATAAAATATAATCCTGAAACAAGGCAGATTTAGAACTTGTAATAAAAAATTAAAATTCTTGGCCCTGGCTGGTGTGGCTCAGTGGATTGAGTGCGGGCTGCAAACCGAAGGGTCACCAGTTCAATTCCCAGTCACAGCACATGCCTGGGTTGCAGGCCAGGTCCTCAGTGGGGGCCACATGAGCGGCAACCACACATTGATGTTTCTCTCCCTTTCTCACTCGCTTCCCCTATCTCTAAAAATAAATAATCTTTAAAAAAATAATTAAAATTATTTTTTCAAGAGCCACTCTGAGGTCATGTATCCAAGAAATCCTTCACTTCTCTGATTAAGGAGCTGCCTTTGAATGACCCTATGCAATACCACTCACATTAAGAAAAAATACATGCTATCAAACTATATCACAAGGTCACTGTAATCAAAACAGGCTGATACTGACATAAGAACAGACACATAGATCAATAGAACAGAGCAGAGAGCCCAGAAATAAACCATGTCTCTATGGCCAATTAATATTCAACAAAGGGGGCAGAAGCATAAAATGGAGTAAAAATAACCTCTTCAGCAAATGGTATTAAGAGATCTGGACAGCTACATGCAAAAAAATCAAGCTTATCCACCAAATTACACTATTAACCAAAATAAATTCAAAGCAGATAAAACACATAAATATAAGTCCTGACACCATAAAAGTCCTAGAGGAGAAAATAGGCAGGAAAATTTCAGATACCCTATGCAGCAATATTTTTCACCAATATGTCTCCTAGAGCAAGGGACATAAAGGAAAGAATAAACAAAAATAGGAATTCATAAAAATGAAAAGCTTCTGCATGGCTAAAGAAAACATCAGCAAAATGAAAAGGGAACCAACCGTATGGGAAAACATATTTGCAAATAATACCTCAGACAAGGGTTTGATCACCAAAATAAATAAAGAACTCACAGGACTCTACTCCAGGAAGACAAACAATCCCATTAAAAAATCAGCAGAGGACCTGAACAGACACTTCTCCAAAGAGGACATACAGAGGGCACAAAAACATGTGAAAGGATGCTCAGCTTCACTAGCCATCAGAGGGATGCGAATTAAAACCACAATGAGATACCACTTTACACTGGTCAGAATGGCCACCATAGCCAAATCAACACACCACAAGTACTGGAGAGGATGCAGAGAAAAGGGAACCCTAGTGCACTGTTTGTGGGAATGAAGACTGGTGCAGCCACTGTGGAAAACAGTATGGAATTTCCTCAGAAAACTAAAAATGAAACTTCCTTTTGACTCAGCAATTCCACTGCTGGGACTATACCCTAAGGATCCTGAAACACCAATTCAAAAGAACCTATGCACCCCAATGTACATAGCAGCACAATTTACAACATCCAAGGGCTGGAAGCAACCTAAGTGCCTATCAGTAAAGGAGTGGATCAAAAACTATGGTATATTTACACAATGGAATACTATGCAGCAGAAAGAAAGAAGGAGCTCTTACCCTTCACAACAGCATGGATGGAACTAGAGAACATTATGCTGAGTGAAATAAGTCAGGTGGTGAAGGACAAATACCATATGACCTCACCTTTAACATGAACCTAATCAACAAAACAAACAAGCAAGCGAAATATAACCAGAAACATGGAAATACAGAACAAATTGACTGTAACCAGATTGGAGGGGGAAGGGGACAATGAGGGAAAGAAGGGGAAGGGTTGTTAAGGAACATGTATAAAGCACACATGAACAAAGCCAAAGGGGGTAGGATTGAGGGTGGGGGTTGGTGGGGCAGGAAAGGGGGGGATGGAGACAACTGTGTTCTAACAACTAAAGAGGAAAAATAATAAAAAAAAGAAAATATGTCCAAAAACAAAAAAGAATAGACGTAAACATCTCAGTTGCAATTCAGAATCTATTTTCCATTGATTCTGAAGACCCATATTTTATATACTGGTAATTTTATCATAGAAACAATCTGGTCATTCTAAATTGTGAATTTAATCACAGTTCAGCCCTGACCAGTGTGACTCAATGGGTTGGGCATCATTCCACAGGGAGAGGGGTTCCCAGTTGGACACGTGCCTGCATTATAGGCCTTTGTGTGAAAGACAACCAATCGATGATGTTTCTCTCACACATCAATGTTTCTCTTCCCCCTTCTCTATCCCTTCCCCTCTCCCTAAAAATAAAGAAATTATTTTTTAAAGAAAGTAAATTAAGATAGTTCACTAATATCAAAAAGAAAAGAAACATATGAGTAGTTGGCATGGCATAATTTATAGTCTTTTCCTAGTTTTCTAACTACCAGCCAGGTCACAGATGCACAGAACATAATCGGTTTGTAAAAACACATATTGATGCAGTCAAGTAAAGACAGAGTACATGTCTTTACAAAGGATAGTATTAGGATATAAGACAACTTTTTAATTGTAATTACCAACTTAGCACCCTCCAGGACAAACATCACCCAATTATTTCATTTTGTGCTTCATCCATTATGCAACTCTGTCAAAAGAACTCTCTGTTCCTCCAAGGCAATTGATTAACATTGAACAGTTTTTCCTCACTTTCAGTTGAAAGTAATGTAGTGAGATTAACAACACAATTATTCAGTAGGTTCAGTCTGTTATTTAATTAAAATAAAAGTTTTCCACAAAAAGCTACTAGTTTGCACAAGCACAGCAGAGTAGAACCGATTCTTGAATTTTAGGTTTTGGAAGAGTGATTTTTATTCCTTTTTATACAAGATAAAAGAAAATTTCCTTTTTCCATAGATGTATTGTATATGTGTGTGTATGTTTGTGTGGTGAAATCAGGAAGATAGGGTAATGTTACTTCACAACCTTTTTTTTTTTTGTAAACAGAATTTCTTAATTTGCCATAGTGGTAGAAGCTTGAAATTGTCCTAAATTATTGTGATGTGTGCCTACAGTGCCTAATTATTTCTTCAATCTTTATGCTACTGCTTGCATTCTGCATTTCTGGAGCAAAAAAAAAGGGGCAAGGGCAGGATAAAATAAAGAAGAAATCACTTAATATCTTTAACTACAATTTCAATTGCCATTCTGTTTTTTTTTTTTCAGAAATTAAAAAAATTTACTGTATTTTTTCCATTGTCATTTGTTCCTCTTACACACCCCTCCCCAATCCACTCCTCACCCCTCCCCACCCCCTACCTTCCCACTCCCCACCCAATCACCACAATGTTACTGAAGTTAACTTAGCATTTCTGGAGTCTTTTCACCCCTCCCCTTCTCTCAAGTCACCATTAAAAATCTGCATATTAATTTTGTTTGCACATGTCTATCTATAACTGTGAATAGAAAGTTAATATGTACAGTTTACCAGAAAGTGAACAGATTCCAGAAGGTTTTTGAGATGCTTTGATAACGTTTTATTCCCAGAAGTTAAATTTACACTTTAATTATGTTTTTCTATAAGTGTAATCACACATGAGCAATGAGAGTCTAGCTATTTGAGGAGTAATAACGCTTAACAATAACTGCCTTTAGTTGACAAGTTAAGCAATTGATACATTTTTAATTATAATACCTTGGAGCTTTTAGAGAAGTATTGTAGCTTTAAACAATGAGAACCTGTGAAGCAAGACTTTCTATTGCTTTTTGTCAGGTTGATATAAATTTGCCTCAGGCAGTGCTACTGGCCAAACACAATTTGAGTAGATTAAAAACCAAGGCAGATGGGCTCCTATAAATTGAGAGTGATCAATTTATAGATAGTTTCCATTGTTAGTAGTGTTGATCATTATTTAAAGTGTAATGTGTTATTTAACTAAGCTCTTTTATTAAGGACTCATTTTTATGAATTCCTTATTAATGACTCAGGAAGAGCTGGATTATCTTATGGAAAACGTACAATGAACAAGTGAAAGTAAATCCTAAGATTTGCTTGCTAAATCTCTCCCTCTCTGCCTCATACATTATATGTTATATATTTTATATTTGTGTGTGTCTATGTATATTTAACAATATTATCAGGTGTGCACACAGTGCCCATCTATTTTTCCACTGGGCAAGTGCCACTTTATGGCACAATCCTGGCCCAACCCATAAACTTTCATTTAAAAAATACTGTAATTATTTTAATATATTTACTCTCAAGATTTTTTCTACATAAGCTTTGTTTAAAAACTTGAGGACTGTGAAACAATATAAAGAAAAGGAAGAAATAATCCAGTGTAGCAATAAGGAAGAAGTCACATCTCAGTGATTTCCTTCAAGTGTTAGAAATGATAAAAGAAAGAAAGCTGTGTCACAAGGAAGGGAATTATCATTAAAATACCATTTTTAAGGTAAAAAATAAAAACATACAGAAGTCTTTCCACTATGTATCCAGCCAGGTAATATGAAAAATAGAGACAGTTACTGAAGAAGATACAAAAGACAAGAAACATTGTATGTGGGGCAATGATGCCTCAGTCCCCTTCAAAGTAGACACCTTGGGACCTCACACAGTTCTTCCAGTCACCATCAGCTGCTCCATCCCATTTTCTGAATCACACTGACAGTATAAAATCTCTTCCCATTGGAAGGTGATTTTAGTTTTGGGAAAAGCCAGAAGTTGCAGGGCACCAAATCTGGGCTGTAGGGGGGCTGAGTCATCTGGATGACTTGATGTTTCACCAAAAAATCTCTGCAAGAGCCATGATGCATAAACTGGTGCATTGTTTTGTTGAACTTGGTGCTTCATGATGAAGTACCAGGTGCCCATTTTGTGGCCTTCTGAATCATCTGACTAGTTTCCACAAAATTTGATACAGATTCGTTGCTCTACTAACCCAGTCATTTTGAATGCAACAACCACACAGTACACATACTCACTCAATGGCATCTACCACTCCCACTGACTTGTAAGTACACTGAAGTCATCATTGTTCACACATGTGCATTCCAGTCTGCTCTCCTTGGCTGCCAAGTTACATTAATGTCACTAAACCTGTTCTCATTATACTAACAATGGCTGGCCAAATTTAGTATCCCAATACTAGGAAAAATTGTGAAGTAAGTAAAATTTATCTCCAAGGCCTATAATATCCTCTTCTAGTACCTCTCTTATAACCTTCAGAACAGTTCTAATGCCTTATCATCAATGAACACCCAACATCTTTATACCCTTGAACTAAGCCCAACCCTTATTAAAACTTGCTATGAAAAAATAACTAATACATCTTTTTATTTTAAGGTATTTATTCACTAAATTTTGTTTTTCATTCAGCCCCATCTGGTGTGGCTTAGTTGGTTGGACATCATCACACAAACCAAAAGGACACCAGTTCAATTCTCAGTCAGGGTACTTGCTTGGGTTGCAGGTTCAGTCCCCATTCAGGGCACATACAAAAGGCAGCCAATTGATATTTCTCTCTCACATTGGTGTTTCTCTCTTTCTCTTTTTCTCCCCCCTTCCCCTTTCTATAAAATCAAAAATTAAAATAAAAAATTAACTTTTTTCACTCAATTTTTTATTGGGGGCTTATGAAGTTCTAGGCACTAGATGCTAAGCAGGGGTTTAGCTGGATATAAGGTTTACACAATGTTGACCATCCTACTTTGCAAAGAAGACTGCAAAATTGTAATTACAAAATTTAATGCAGGGCTTTGAAATGGGCTTATGCAAGTGAGAGACCCTGAAGTTGAAGTTTCATTAGCTTTATAGTAATGACTGTAACTCTGGTGCTAGTGATACAACAGTAATGCAATATACAGGAACTTCTGCCTTTTTTTGGAACTAATGTTATAATGGGGGAGATATAACACAAAAATTAAATCTATTAAAGAATTTCATCACAAAGAGAAAATGCTAAGGAATTTGAGAGTGATGGGCTGGTGTTTCAGATAAGGTTCTCAGAGAAGACAGCTCTGAGAATTTGATATTTGAGCGGAGAGGCCTTAATAAACTAAGGAAATGGGCCATGTGCATTGGCCAAGAGCACTGAAAGTGCAAAAGCCCAGAGAAGATAGTGAGTTCTGCATGTTCCAGGGAATATCAAAAAGATGGTATAGGGGTGAAACAAATCAAGTTAAGCCTGGATGGCCTTGTTAACCATGGTAAATAGTTTAGATTTCATTCTAAGTGTGGTAGAAAACCACTGGAAGTATATAGCAAGAAATGCCCAGATTTACATTTAGAAGAGTCACTCTGGGTTATTTTTGGTATGAGGCATAAGTTCTGATGAGTCTTCAGCCAGTACTTTTGAAGTAGTGATATGATCCCAATATTACCTGGAGCTGAAGCCCTTTAATTTTTGCAATTATAGTCCCTTTCTGACCTGACTAATATGTACTCCTTCCAGATTTCAGACTACCCCTGTTGTCCTATCTTCTTCCACTTACTTCTGTGCATTAATTATGGATTTTGTTATAGGTTCAGATTTGTAGCCCCACTTCTGGCTGCCATATTTCATTGTCTACCTATGTGTCAAGACCTTTCAACACTAACAATCCTCATTGTGATTCCTGATGTTTGGATCTCCCACAGTTGTCTGTCTAAGCCACTGTTCCTCACTGTCTTTAATTCACTGTCTATGACATTCATATGCTGATACAATTTCTTGAAAAAAGGGAGATATAAAAGTTAGACAAGAAATGTGTGTGAGAGAGAGAGAGAGAGACAGAGACAGAGAGAGAGAGAGAAGGAGAAGAAGAAAAGAGGACAGAAGGGGCAACGGAAGGGAAAAGAGAAGAGGAGTAGGATATATCTACGTAAAGGTAATACCAATCCATTAGCATTACTTATGCTAACTACTTACAACTTACACCTAGTTCCAGCAAAAAAAAAAAAAAAAAAGTTTTCTGAATGTTACTAAATATATATCAGACTAAGTTGTTTTTAAGTATTATTTGATTAAAATGGTAAGTGGTATATATGCATGACCAGACTTTCTGGATTCTTATTCAGGTATTGAAATTGTTTTTCCATAAATTAAACAAAATAAATGAATTAACGGTCTAAAATTATATCAATATAACTGAAGGACAGCACACTGTCTTTTTAGAACCCAAACTGGATTATGTTGATTCAGTGAATAGAATGAGTTCCTTGATTTGATCCATGGTAGTCTATTTGTAGTTATTACAAACTCTTAAAAAACAGGTGATATAAAAGATATACCATTTTGTTTTCCTGGGGAGTGGCTGTCTGGAAATTGTTTTATAACTTTTTTTCAAGAGTACCAATTTCTGCTGCCATCAATGGAGTAAAATCTAAATTCTAAAAAAAAAGGTGAATGTTACCATGGAGCTATGATAGTCTCTTCAACAAACAGTGCTGAAACAACTGGACATCCATATGCAAAAAAAAAAGAGTCCAGACACAGACCTCAAAATTCTCATAAAAAAATAACTCAAAATGAATTATGGACATCAATGCAAAACACAAACCTATAAAACTCCTTCATAATAACACAAGATAAAACTTAATAGATTACCCTGGGGGAAGATGGCAGTGTGGTAGGAGGGAGCACATTCCACTTCCTCCTACACATGGGAGAAAAACCTGGTCGATTTAGGGCAGAACAGAGCAAACAGCCATCAGAAACACAGCATATTTGAAAACAGGAGATTGAAAATTGTAGCGGACATTGAAAAACCAGACGGTAAAGAGAGTACTTCAGAACAATAAGAGCCCAAGGGGCAGCATGGATACCAGGGAGGGGACTGAGGCGCCTGGCTTGCACTCGCCAGGCTCGCCACAAGATTAGGGAGGGAGCTGGATCAACCACTCCCTCCCCAGCCAAAGAAGGTTTCAGCAGCACCAGGATAAACCTGGTGGCTTGAAATCTCACAGACAGGAGTTAAGGTCTCAGTGGCAAACAAGCTGTGGATGTGAATACCCACACATAGCACTCGGAGGGCTGTACTCCAGAGCTCTCATGACTGTCGGCAGCAGCGCGCCACAGGGGACCTGCGAGGTGGTCGATAGGCGCCCGCACACCAGCAGGCAATTGAGTGATGGTTGATTGGTGCCCGCGCACCATTGGGGACCTGCGCAGTGGTTGAATGGCACCCGCATGCTTTCGGGGATGACTACGTGACAATGGATTGCGCTCATGCAACAATTGGCACCTATGCGTGATTGCAGACAGCTGCGAGATCATAGGCCCACACGTGTGACCGAGGTAGGCACACACTGCCTCAGAACATACACCTGAGGCCCTGTGCAGAGAGGCCCCGGACTAGCTATGAGGAGAGTAGCCCAAAGATAACTGAGTGCTGAACAGGGAGAAAAGTGATACCATCACCCTATGGCCATTGCAGCCAGCAAGACCAGAAAAACTAGCTTGGCAACATTGAAAACAGCAAGAGTTGTTGATTTTGTTTTGTTTTGTTTTGTTTTGTTTTTAATTTTTTAATTTTTTCATTATTTTTATCTTTTTTTACCCCTCAACTCCTTTTGATTCTTGTTACTTCTTTCCTGTTTTATTCTTTCTTCCTTTCTTTCCAATTTTATCTATGAATCCTTCCTTTTTTCTTTTTTCCTTTCTTCTGTTCTTTCTTCTCTTTTCATTTATTTCCTTCCAATTTACTCTTTTTAAATACCCACAAGTGAGACAAAAACAAAACAAAACAAAACAAAAACCCTGGAACTATGAAAAAAAAAAAAAACAGAGTTGGTCCCAAAGAGGGGGCATTTCAAACCTGAGATAGTGGAAGCCGTGAACACCAGGATACCCAAAAGAGACAGCACCACTGAATCTCACAGGTATTCTACCACAGACGTTCACACCATAAACCCAGGAAGCCAGAACAGATCAATTTAAGAAGCTGAGGCTAATAAGAAGAGCACCACAAACAATGGGAAGAGAAGCAAACAATACCCAAATGGAAAGGAATGGAGGAAGCCCCAGGAAAAAAAAAACGCTAAATGAAATGGAGGCAACTCTACTATCAGATTTTGAGCTCAAAGCAGTGGTTGTCAGGAAGCTCCATGAGCTCTCAATGAGCTACCAGAAACTACAAGGAAGCCACGAGGAACTCACTGCAAACTATATCAACATGAAAAAGGAAATAGAAACTATCAACAGGGGCCAAGAGGAAATGGAGAATACAATTTCTGAACTGAAGAACACAGTGGAAGGAATGAAAAGCACAACTGATGAAGCGGAAGATCAGATCAGCGAGTTGGAGGACCAAGTAGAAAAAAACATCCAGAAAGAGCTAGAAAAGGAAAAGAGGGTCAGAAAGAATGAAGAGGGATTAAGAGAAATGCAAGACAATATGAAATGTAATCATATCCATATAATAGGGATTCCCGAAGAAGAAGAAGAGCAAGGGATAGAAAACCCATTTGAAAAAGTAATGATGGAAAACTTTCCTAATTTGATGAGAGAAAATGTCACACAAATCCATGAAACACAGAGAGTCCTAATCAACAAGAACCCAAAGAGACCCACTTCAAGACACATCATCATTAAAATGGCAAAATTCCAAGACAAAGAGACAATCTTAAAGGCAGCAAGGGAGAAAAATGAAGTAATATTCGAAGGAGCCCCAATAAAGTTAGCAGCTGACTTCTCAATGGAAACACTCCAAGCCAGAAGATAATGGCAAGAAATATTCCAAGTAATGAGAACCAAAGGTCTGCAACCAAGACTACTTTACCCAGCAAGGTTTTCAATCAAGATAGAAGGCCAAATAAGGAGCTTCCCAGACAAAAGAAATCTAAAAGAATACACCTCTATCAAGGCAGCTCTGCAAGAGATGCTAATGGGACTACTTTAAGGAGAGGAAGGAAAAGAGAGAGAGAGGGGAACACAGGTATGAAAATGGCAATGGATAAGTACCTATCACTAACAACCTTAAACATAAATGTATTAAATGCTCCAATCAAAAGGTATAGAGTAGCTGAATGGATAAGAAAGCATGACCCACACATATGCTTCCTACAAGAAACCCACCTCAGGACAAAAGACCTACACAGACTCAAAGTGAGGGGCTTGAAACAAATTTTCCAAGCAAATGGACAGGGGAAAAAAGCCAGGGTAGCAATACTCATATCAGACAAAATGGACTTCAAAAGAAGAGCCATAGAGACCACCCAGAAGGTCACTTCATAATACTCAAGAGAAGAACCCACCAAGAAGACATAAACATTGTAAATATATATGCACCCAACATAGGAGCACCTAAATACATACAGAAAATCTTAGAGGATTTCAAGAAAGATGTTGACAGAAACACAATTATAGTAGGGGATTTTAACACCCCGCTATCAAAAATGGACAGATATTCCAAACAAAAAATCAATGAAGATATGTTGAATTGAACAACACTCTAGATGAAATGGACTTAACTGATATATATAGAGCCCTTCATCCCAAAGAAACTAAGTACACATTCTTTTCTAATGCACATGGAACATTTTCAGAGATAGACCACATGATAGGACACAAAACAAGCCTCAACAAAATCAAGAAAATTGAAATCATACCAAGCATTTTCTCCAACCTCAAGGGACCGAAACTAGAAACCAACCCCAAGAGGTAAAACCCCAAATCCTCAAAATCATGGAGATTGAATAGCATGTTATTAAACAATGAATGGGTCAAGAATGAAATTAGGGAGGAAATCAAAAACTTTCTGGGAACAAATGAAAATGAACTCACAACGACCCAAAACTTATGGGACACAGCAAAGGCAGTCCTCAGAGGGAAGTTCATAGCGATACAGGCTTACCTAAAAAAGAGAAACATTTTGAACAAACAACTTAACCCTATGCCAAAAAGAACTCAAGGAACAACAACAAAGACAGCCCAGAGCAAGTAGAAAGAAGGAAATAACCAAGATCAGGGCAGAATTAAATGACATAGAGACTAAAAGCACAATTCTAAGGATCAATGAATCCAGGAGCTGGTTCTTTGAAAAGATAAACAAAATTGACAAGCCTTGAAGCAGGCTCATCAAGGAAAAAAGAGAGAGAATCCAAATAAACACAATCAGAAATGAAAGAGGAGAGATTACAACTGAAACCACAGAAATACAAAGGATTGTAAGAAATTACTATGAAGAACTGTATGCCAAGAAATTTGAAAACCTAGGTGAAATGGCAAGTTTCTAGAAAAATATAATCTCCCAAAACTCAATGAAGAAGAATGAGAAAGCCTGAACGGACCAATAACAGCAGATGAAATTGAAGCAGTAATCAAAAAACTCCCAACACACAAAAGCCCTGGACCAGATGGTTTCACAGGAGAATTCTACAAAGCATTTAAGGAAGAGCTAACCCCTCTCCTTCACAGATGTTTTGAAAAAATCCAAAGTGATGGAAGACTCCTAAACTCTTTTTATGTAGCCAGTATCATCCTAATCCCTAAAAATGGGAGGGAGGTGGGGAGGGCTGGGGTGGTTGGCTGGGATGGGAGTAGAAGACAGAAAACTGTACAAGAACAACAGTTAGAATTAAAATAAAAATTTAAAAAATGACAATATTTTATGAGAGTAATTATCCACTTTTGCACTATTGCCCAATTATTAACTTTTAATAAAATTTTTTCATCATTGCTTAAAAAATAAATACCTAATAGATTACCTTGGTTATAGTGATGCCTCTTTAAATATAACATCAAACAATAAATACATCAAATAAATAATTGGTATGCTTCATTTCATTAAAATTTAAAATTTTTGTTCTGTGAAAGGCAAAAGAGTTAGAATAGAAGCCAAAAACTACAAAAAAAAACCTTATAATTTAACAAGAAAACAAAACACCTAATTAAAAATGGTCCACATACTTAAAAATGGTATCACATAATCTGAGAGGATATTCAGATGGAAAATAAGCATATGTCAACAGGGAAATATGAAATATTGCTATATACTTATTAGAATGGTCAAATCCAGAACAATGACAATACTAAATGCTGCCAACTATGTGGAGCAACAAGAACTCTTCTACATTGGTCCTGGATGTGCTAAGTTGCATAGCCACTTTGAAAGATGGTTTGTGATTTTTTTTAAATATTATACTATGAGGACTTACTCCCAAAATTATGTGATTCACTTCATCATATATACCTTTGTTGCTATTGATTTCTGTGTTCAGAATTTCTCGTTCTTTGACTGTTTAATTGGCTCCTATTCATCCTTAAAACTTAACTTCAAATCTCATTGTAAATCTACTTTAAAGAGATAATGTGGATACAAGATGGCAGTGGAGATGGAAGCTAGACTAACCTCCTTCCAGGATCAAACTAGAATTACAACTAAATTGTACAAAAATCGTCCTGAATAACCAGCTAACAGTAGCTGGAGAGAAGCTTTATTATAACCAAGGACTTATGGAATAAACCACATCATCACATTAAGGCTGGTAGAAAATGTGAAGACAAAAGAAGGCTTACTGGGATCCCATGAGTGTATGCTGAGATTCCAGAGGGATATTTCTTATGGGGGATCCCCCAAGAAATGTGATATAAACCCCAAGCTGGGCTCCCCAGCCTAGAGAAGCAGAACCTGGAAAGTAGCCCAAATAACATCCAGCTGTGAAAAGCTGTGGGGTTTCTGTATCCAGGGACAGATGGCTAGAGATGCCAAGAGTACCTTAAAGGGCCAGCAAACAAAATGTCATTTGCAGCCATTTACCCTGGGCTCTATCAGAGGGAGGACAGGAGGACAGTCTAGGGTTGGTGACTCTGGAAAGAGAGCTGAAAGGTTAACAGCCAAGATCCCTGTGCTCAGTCATTCTCCATATTGCAGAAGCCATCTTTCTCTGGCAGAGCACTCCCCTCCATGTGGCATCAGCCTGGGGCAAGCAGTAGCACCCCCACAGGAATGCCTTTCAACCCAAGCTTAACCCCCGACTGCTGCGGAGTATAGTTGGAGGTTATTTCATTGATTAAGCCTGACAGAAAGCCTGCAGTTGAAGGTGGATATCTGGGAGATCTGAGACTTTAGCTGACACTCTCCTGGGTCTGGTGCCAGTAAAAGCCAGTGTTTATGTGCAGGTTGGTTCCTTCTGCACACAGCCATGCCCAGCAGAGGGAGTCACAAGATGTGGATTTTGGGCAGCTTCAAACAGGTTGCCCAGTGTCAGTCACAGTCCGAAAAAGGTCTACACCAGAGGTGGTGCAAATCTACCTAATACATAGAAACAAATGCAAAGAGGCAGCCAAAATGGGAAGGTAGAGAAACAGGACCCAGATGAGTGAATAAGAGAATTCTCCAGAAGAACTAAATGAAATGGAGACAAACAATTTATTAGATATAGAGTTTAGAGTAATGATTATAATACTCAATAGGATGAAAAAAGGCATAGATCATAAAAAAGGACCAACCAAGTAAGAAATAAAGAATGCAATATTGGAAATAAACAATATACTGGAAAGAATAAACAGTAAGTTAGATGACACAGAGGATCAAATCAGTGATTTGAAAGACAATGTAGAAAAAACATTCAAGCAGAGAAGCAAAAATGAAAATTAATATAAAAATGAAGAATGTTTAAGGGATTTTTGGGACAACGTGAAGTATAACAACATGCACATCATGGGGATAGCAATAGGAGAAAAGAGTGAAGAAGGGATCAAGAATCTATCTGAAGAAATAATGACTGAAAACTTCCCTAACCTTGTGAATGAAAAAGACACACAAGTTCGGGAAAGGCAGAGAGTCCCAAACAAGATGGACCCAAAAAGGCCTACACAAAGAGACATCATAATTAAAAAGGCAAAACTTAAAAATAAGGACAGAATCTTAAAAGCCACAAGAGATAAGCAGTAAGTTTTCTACATGGAAGGCCACATTAAACTACCTTCTGATTTCTCAATGGAAACATTTCAGGCCAGGAAGGATAGGCAGCAAATATTCAAAGTGATAAAAATGAAGGACCTGCAACCAAGACTACTTTACCCAGAAAGGGCATTTAAAATTAAAGGATAAATAAAGAGCTTCTCAGACAAGAAAACCTAAAGGAAGTTGTTATCACCAAGCCAGTATTTCAAGTAATGATAAAAGGCTTGCTTCAAGAAGAAGAAGAAGCAGAAAAGAATAAAAACAGAGGAGAATAGCTAAAAACATAAAATGGCAATAAATAGAAATCTGTCAATAATCTCTTTAACATAAATGGCTTAAATGCTCCAATCAAAAGACATAGGATAGCTTGACCTGGTTGGTGTGGCTCAGTGGATTGAACCCCAGCCTGTAAACCAAAGGGTCACCGGTTCAATTCCCAGTCAGGGCACATGCCCGGGTTGCAGTCCAGATCCCCAGTAGGGGGTGCTTGAGAAGCAACCACACATTGATGTTTCTCTCCCTCTCTTTCTCCATCACTCCCCCTCTCTAAAAATAAATAAATATATTTTTAAAAAAGACATAGGGTAGCTGAATGGATAAGAAAATAAGTTCCTTATACATGCTCTTTAAATAGACCCATCTCAGAATAAAAAACACACAGAGAGACTAAAAGTAAAGGGATGGAAAAATATACTTAATGCTAATGGAACAGAAAAAAAAGCTGGAGTAGCAATATTTATACCCAACAAAATAGACTTTAAAACCAAGGCTATAGTAAGAAACAAAAAAGGACACTACACAATGCTAAAAGTAACAATCCATCAAGAGGATTTAACTTTAGTAATTATGTATGCACCCAACATAGGAATGCCTATTTATGTAAAGCAAATGCTGATGGACATAAAGAGAGAAATCAATAGAAATAGTCATAGTAAGGAATTTTAATGGATACATCTTCCAGTCAGAAAATCAACAAGGAGACAGCAACATTATATGATGTACTAGATCAAATACATTTAATTGATATCTATGGAGCATGTCACCCCAAAGCAGCAGGATGTACATTCTTTTCAAAAGCACAGGGAACTTTTTCTAGGATAGACCACATATTAGGACTCAAGTCTCAATAAATTTAAGTTTGAAATCATGTCAAGCATCTTCTGAGCACAATGTTATGAAACTAAACATCAATCACAATAAAAAACTGAAAAATACACAAAGACATGGAAGTTAAATAACTTTATTAAACAATGAATAAGTCAACAACGAGCTCAATAAAAAATTAAAAAGACACCTTGAAAAAATGAAAATGGGAACACAACAACACAAAATCTGTGGGACACAGAGAAAGCAGTCCTAAGAAGGACATTTATAGAATAACAGGCTTAGCCTAAGAAACAAGAAAAAGCTCAAATAAACAATCTAACATTACACTTAATGAAACTTGAAAAAGAACAACAAACAAAGCCCAAAGTGAGTAGAAAGAAGGAAATAATAAAGATCAGATGAGGAATAAATGAAATATAGCATAAAAAAATACAAAAGATCAATGCATCTGAGAGCTGGTTCTTTGAAAGGATAAACAAGATTGACAAACCATTAACCAAAGTCATCAAGGAAAGAAAATGTCCCAAATAAATAAAATCAGAAATTAAATAGGAGAAATAACAGTTGTCACCAAAGAAATATAAAGCATTGTAAGAAAATATTATGAACCACTATATGCCTACAAATTGGACAACTTGGACATTATAGATAAATTCCTAGAAGTATATTGTGGCAGACCCTTCTGCGTGGCATGGGCCCAGCTCCCACTCAGAGATGCACAGGACCCACACCCACAGATAGGTTCTCTCATAGGTAATCAGATTTGCAATATACCTAGGCTGCTTTGAGGCTTGCTTTTGTTGAAAACTCCCTCACCCTGCAAGTCCTAAACCTTGCAGGGACCAGTGTGACTGGCTCAACTACTTTTGCCTTTTCATTTGATAATATCCTTCTTCTGTGATGTGATTAGGGGCATTGGCTCCTTTGTTGTAACCAGTGATGGTGAGTGAGGACCATCTTGTAATGTGAGGAGATATAGAATAAAAGCCTGTCATGGCGGAGGCTGTGGCTTGTGCTCCCCTTGAGAGAAAAGCCATGCTGTCATCCTTTTCCTTCCACCAGACTCGGTAGTCCGTGTGTATGTTTTATTTCATCCATAATGACGTGGACACTGCTAGCCAGTGTCCACATCAGTATATAATCTTCTAAAACTAAATCAGGAAGAATTAGATAATCTAATATATGGATTATACCTAGTGATACTGAAGCAGTAATCAAAAAAAGTTGCAACAGCAAAAAGCCTAAACCAAATGGCTTCACAGGTAAAATGTACCAAACATTCCAAGAAGAACTAATATCTCTCTTTCTCAAACTATTTAAAAAAATTCAAAAATAGAGAAGACCAAGAAACTCATTTTATGAGGTCAGCATTACCCTAATTCCAAATAAAGACACTACAAAATGAAAATGAGACTACAAAAACACAAAATCTGACAAAGGTAAATACATTACAAAAACGAAAGTTATAGGCCAATATTCCTGATGAACATAGATGCTAAAATCCTCAACAAAATATTATCAAACAAAATTCAGCAATACATCACAAAGATCATGTACCATGATCAAGTGAAATTGATTCCAGAAATGCAAAATTGGTACAACATTTGCAAATCCATATATAAAAGATAAAAAGCACTTGATTGTATCAATAGATGCAGAAAAAGCATTTGATAAAATCTAGCTCCCATTTATGATAAAACTCTTAGCAAATGGAAATATAGGAAACATACTTAAACATAATGAAGGCCATATGTGGACAAACCCACTATCAGCAACATACACACAGGAAAAACCTACAAGCATTCCCCTTAAGGTTGGGAACATGAGAGGGGTATCTACTTTTACCTCTTATTCAACATAGCATTGGAAATGTTAGCCATAGAAATAAGACAATAAAAAGAAATTAAAGCCATTGAAATTGGAAAGGAAGTAAAACTATCTTTACTTGCAGGTGACATCACACCGTAAATAGGGAACCACGAAAATTCAACCAAGAAACTACTAGAAGTGATAAATGAATTCATTAAAGTAGCAGAAATGCAAGGTAGGTACAACATTAGCAAATCAATGTGATTCCCCACATAAGCAAAATGAAGGATAAAAACCACATGATGATATCAATGAATGCAGAAAAGTCATTTGATAAAATCTAGCACCCATTTATGATAAAAAGTCTCAGCAATGTGGGAATAGAGGGTACATACCTAAACATAATAAAGGCCGTATATGACAAACCCACTGCAAACATCATACTCAAACAGCAAAAACTGCAAGTTTTCCCCTTAAGATCGGGAACAAAACAGGGATGTCTACTTTTACCTCTCTTATTCAACATAGAACTGAAGCCCTAGCCACAGCAAAGAGACATGAAGAAGAAATAAGAGGCATTGAAATTGGAAAGAAAGAAGTAAAACTGACATTATTTTCAAATGAAATGATAGTGTACACAGCAAATCCCAAAGATTCCACCAAAAAATTATAGAACTGACAAATAAATTCAGCAAAGTAACAGGATACAAAATCAATATCCAGAAATCAGTTGGATTTTTATATTTCAATAACAAACTAAACAAAAGGACATTAAGGAAACAACCCAATTCACAATTGTTACAAAAATAATAAAATACAAAGGGATAAGCCAAACCAAGGGTATAAAAGACCTGTACTCAGAAAATTGTAAGATATGAAGAAAGAAATTGAAGAAGATAAAATTAGTTGCTCATACCATGTTCATGGATAGGAAGAATTAACATCATTAAAATGTTCATACTATCCATAGCAATCTATTGATTCAACACCATTTTTATTATGATTCCAATGACATATTTCATAGGATCAGAACAAATAATTTAAAAATTTGTATGGAATCACAAAAGGCCCCATACAGCAACAGTGATTCTGAGAAATAAAAACGAAGTTGGAGGAATCATACTATCTAACATCAAAATAAACTATTAGTCCATGGTAATCAAAACAGCATGGTACTGGCATAGAAACAAACACAGAGACCAATGGAACATAATAGACAGCAGAGAAATAAACCCACAACTTTATATTCAATTAATATTTGACACAGGAAGCAAGCACATACAATGGGCTAAGGATAGTTTATTTGGTAAATGGTGTTGGGAAAATTGGACAGATATGTGCAGAAAAATGAAACTAGACCACTTCTTAAACCACACACAAGAATAAATTCAAAATGGATCAAAGACTTAAATGTTAGACCCAAAACCATAAAAATCATAAAAGAAAAGCATAGATAGCAAAATCTCGGACATTGCTCATAGCAATATTTTATTGGATATATCTCCCAAGGCAAAGGAAACAAAAGAAAAAATAAACAAATGGTACTACACCAAAATAAAAAAGGTTTTGTACAGCAAAGGTAATTGTCAACAAAATAAAAAGACAACTCACAGAATGGGAGAATATATTTACCTACATATCTGACAAGGGGTTAATATCCAAAATTCATAAAGAACTTACAAAACTAAACACCAAAACCACAAAAAATCCAGTTAAAAATGAGCAATGGAGGAGAATAGACATTTCTCTAAGGAGGACGTATAGGTGGCCAATAGACATATGAAAAGATTTTTAACATCACTAATCATCAGAGAAAGCAAATTAAAACCACAATGAGACAACATGTCATACCTCTCAGAATGTCTATCATCAATATAGCAACAAACAACAAGTGCTGGTGAGGATGTGGAGAAAGGAGAACTCTTTTGCACTGTTGGTGGGAATGCAGATTTGTACATCCACTGTGGAAATCAGTATGAATATATCTCAAAAAATTAAAAATGGAACTGGCTTATGTCCCAGCAACTCAACCTGGGAATTTATCCAAAGAAATTTGAAACACTAATTCAAAAGTACAGAAACATCCCTATGTTTATCACAGTGTTATTTATAATCACTAAGATATAAAAGCAGCCAAAGTGCCCATCAGTAGATGAGTGGATAAAACAACTATGGGACATTTACACAATGGAATACTACTCAGCCCTAAAAAAGAAGCAAATTTTACCCTTTGCAATGGCGTGGATGAACCTGGAGAACATTATACTAAGTGAAGTAAGCAAGTCAGAGAAAGATAAATATCATATAATTTCACTCATGTGTGGAATCTAATGAAAACTGAGCTAACAAGCAAAACAAGAATAGACTCAAGGATAGAGAGCAGGCTGACAGCTTGGGGAGAGGTTAGAGGATGGAGGGATTAAGCAAAAAGCAAAAAGGACTCATGGACATAGAAAACAGTGTGGTGATTTCGGGATGAGAGAGGCTAAATGGTAGTGGAAAAATACAATAAAGGTTAAAGGATTATCTCTTTTAAAGATCAAAAGAGATAATATAGAGGCCAGATGCATCTTAATTTGCAAAATAGATTTTCTATTTACTGGCTGTGTTATTTTAGGCAAAGTTTTAATCCTCAGGTTCTTCATTTTATTTACTTTTTTGGTTATTTATTCTGTTTAAGTATGGTTGGCTGAAATATATTAATTTCAGGTATACAACATAACTCACATTCTTAATTTCAAAGTTGGCACATCAATACCAGACATCTATAGTTATTTATTTGATTAAATGAGGTAACAAAGCAACTAGAACTTGCACACACTCACAAAAGTTCTATCAGGCTTCCAGTCAAGATGTCAGTGTAGGTCAATGCTACACTCACATCCTCCCAGAATCACATCAAAATTGAAACTGAACTAAAGAAAACCATCATTCTGAACTACCTGAAATCTAGGTGAATGTATCTTCTACAACTAAAGATATATAAAAGAAGCTATGTCAATACAGGTAGAGGAGACCGAGAAGCAAATCGACTGGTCCCACACATATGTGTAGTAATTAAAAACCAGGAGGAATATCTCTGTTGCAGTGGTCCCTCCTAAGAAGTGAAGGGATGCTGCCTCATACCAGGCCTTCAGCCCAAGGTTTCAGTGCTGGGAAGAAAAATCGTCATAACTTCTGAGTATGAAAACCAGCAGGGACTGTGGAATAAGTGAGACTGAGCAGTTTAGTGCTTTCTTACAAAATGAAACATACTCTTACCATAAGATCTAGCAATTATGCTCCTTAGTATTCATCCAAAGGAGTCAAAAACTTACACTCACACAAAAGCTTGCATACAAATATTTATAGTAGCTTTATTTATACTTTCCAAAGTTTGGAAAAAAAACAGTATGTCTTTCAGTAAGGGAAAGGATAAATAAACTGTGGTACACATAGACTATGGAATATTCTTCAGCACTAAAAAGAAATAAGCTATCAAGCCATAAAAAAAGTCATGGAGGAACCTTAAATTGCATTATTACATAATGCAATAAAAGAAGCCAAACTGGAAAGGCTATATGCTCTATGATTTCACCAATATGGCATTCTAAAAAAAGACAAAACTGTGGAGATAATACAAAGATCAATGGTTGCCAGGGGTTGGGGGTAAGGGGGAAATAGACAGAGAGGATATTGGGGGCAGTGAAATACTCTGTAAGATAATATAATAACATATTTTTGCCCAAACTCATAGAATGTAAAATGCCAAGAATGAACCTTAAGGTAAATTATGAACATTGAGTGATTAAGAGGTGTCATCCTTAGTAAAAAATGTATTATTTCAGTGATTAATGTTGATAATAAAGGAAGGTATGCATATATGGGTGTCAAGAGTATATAAGAAATTTCTGTAACTTCCTCTCAATTTTGTTGTAAGCCTAAAACAACTGTAAAAATAGTGTTTTTTTTTATAAAGGTGAATATTATATTGATTGAAAAAATGTGAAATAAAGGTAATAATATTCTGCTTTCATGAATCACATATATATATGCATATATATAAATCTTATGAAACTCATTTCAGAAAAACTAATGTTTGTCCAATTCTAGCCCTAGATTATTAAATTCGATGATTTTCTTTACATTTTTGTCTGAATTTATGGAACAAGCTCATCCAGTGTATTAGTCTCCTGTAGACACAGCCATAGATTCAGTATGGACCAGGAAGTATATACTTGGATATATCAGGCTTTTCTAAGTCTGACAAGGGAACAATAGATTGCTTTTCAGATCTGAACTGTCATAAACTTTAATTAAGAATGGAACCAGTTCCCTGGCTGGTGTAGCTCAGTGTGGGCCTGAGAAGTAAAGGGTTGCGGGTTTGATTCCCAGTCAGGGCTCATGCCTGGGTTGCAGGTCAGGTTCTCAGTAGCAGGTGCATGAGAGATAACCACACACTAATGTTTCTCTCCTTCTCTTTCTCCCTCCCTTCCCCTCTCTCTAAAAATAAATAAATAAACAATTTAAAAGATAAGAAAAAAAGAATGGAACCAGTTATATCAAGGTAAAAGCTGTGCTACCATGTAAGCTATTTAAAATTAGAGTATTTAAAACAGGATTAAGCAAAACAAGTAAAAACATTTTGCTAGTAAAACACAATATCATGGTCTTAAAATAGGTCTGATTTCTAACTCTGAGTTGGCGTGAGTTATCATCCTATTTATTAGCATCCAGATTTAAAAAGCAGTAGGTGGGAGGAAATTGAGACAACTGTACTTGAACAATTTTAAAAATGTGAAAACATTTAAAAAAATAAAAAAGCAGTAGGAATGCAAAACTGAGAATCCCTTTCCCTACTAGTGCCTCTAACTCTATGTAGTAGGAATGTTCATGATATTGTTAAAGAGAGAACAAATTATAACATCCAAGATTTCTGTAACTATTTTGATGTCAATAATAGTTTAATGCTATATTATCTTAACATTCAGATCATTTACACAGGTCATTTTAATGTATTGTTCAGTTTCTTATGTCCTCCAAATTTTTTTTCAATTAAAACATTTGTAAAAACAGTTGGAAGAAAAACATGTCACTTGGTTTCATAATTTACTAAAAAGTTATCAATTTAGTAGCTCAATATAGAGACATCTTCAAAAGTGATATTTAATAAAATACTCCCCACTTTTCTACATCAAGCGTTTTGAGTATATCCAGCTGTGGATACAGATATTCTCAACTTTTTTTCCTCCAAAATCCCCCAGAATAGAAGAGGAGAATTTATATATTTATTGACCTGGCAGCACAATTAGAACCATCTCTATGGCAAGCGTCTATGGATGGATTTTGGAAAGGATGTCTATTCTCAATTTGTAAACATCATGTAAACATGGACCTTTCAGTGTATGAAACCCTATTCATAACTACATTAATATTACACTTTGGGACTCAAAATTTGAAGTCTGGTCAGCTAAGCACCCTGTGTGCTTGCCTGTCTAACTTTACTGTCATATTGCAAACAGCAGCAAAGTTGATCATATGTTAATATAAGATGTGACTTTTGAAGAGAAATGTGACAAGTAATTTTTCAGCAGAAATATGAGATTTTATTTTCCAAGGTAAACTAAAAGAAGAATGGTTAAATGATTATAAAGCTCGCTTATTCTTCTGCATGTTTGAATCACAGCTGAGCTCAGTTTTATTCAAAATTTGTTTTAAGATAGTGCCATACCTGCCACTTTTTGGTGCTGCTTCTTGTTATGTCCAGTCTATGGAGCAGTTTCAGAGAAACCAAAATATGAAGGAGTTTCAACCTGGCAATAAAAAGCCCAAGTATCATAGCTCTTTTATTTTTTGAGTATATTTTATTGATTATGCTCTTACAGTTTTCCCAGTTTCCCTCTTCTATCCCCCCTCCCCCCTGCACCCTGCAACCCTCCAGCATTCCCTCCCCTTAATTTCATGTCCATGGGTTGTACATATAAGTTTTCTGAGTTCTCATAGCTCTTCTATAGAAGACCCTATTTGCCCATAGACTTGCCCATCATTCTGGTCCAGATGAAGAGAGAGTTCTAAGGTTATTTTAAAGCATACATTTCAAATGAGCAGGGAAAATAAATCCTACATCCAGGTGGAAATTAGTTTTATACTCTTCCTAAGCCTTTTCAGATAATCAAAATCAAGCTCTCAAAGCCTGAGTGTTTCACAAGTATTTTCTAATATATTTCAAGACTTTGTTTTGTTTATTGGAAGCATAGCTTGATGTTTATGAGACAAAGTGTATGAGCAATTCAGATGGCTTTGAAATGAGTATTTGCCTATGAGATACTTTATTGCCCCCAACCCTGTCAATACATGTTCAGATTACCCACCTGGCTTAGGCATGCTAGCTTCAGTATAGTCACCCTAAAATGTGCAATCATGGTCTCAGGCACTGGCTTTTCCATATGTAGATTGTCTTAGAGATTCTTGGAAAGATGTGTGACTTTTGCAAATGTACCTCATACCAACATATTTGAGTCACGATAGAATGTCCTTCTGTCTGCAATACTATTTTTCCCCACTTCCACTTCTCTTCTGATCTTACCAACTCCCATCAATATTGTGCATGTGGATGAACAAAATTAAGGGTCATTTATGAAAATGTGAGAATAGCCATGGAAGATATTTGAGAAGTGCCTCTGGAGTGGCTGAAATGATATTGTAGCCTTCAAACAATCCCATTCTGTTTCATCTTACATCAAATCTTGAGTAATTATGCTATTATTGAACATACTCACATAATTTTTATTTCATGAATGTCACAAATAATCATTGTCATGTTAGTTTTTACCAAAAGTTAAATTGATTACATTCATTTTTGGTAGTTTTATTGATTTTGAACCCCAAAGGATGCATGTTTCAGTGGAAAAGGGATGGGGTAAGGAGAACACTGCATGCAAATCTAAACTTTCTTAACCAATAATTTTCTTTTTTTCACATTTTTGTATTGTTGTTCAAGTACAGTTGTCTCCATTCCTCCCACTACTCCCCCCACCCCAGCCATCTAATACACCTGTATGATGAGAAATAGGAAATAGAATATGAGCACACTACACAATTGGGTCTTAAAATAACAAGCCCTCATGGTATTTTTCTAGATAATGAAATATTTAATGCATGTTCAGAAATTATAATTAGGTCTTTGGGTTTCACAAGAGCAGATTGGCTCTAATCCAGTGGCTCCTTGGGTTCTTCCCATATGTGGAGTTTCTGAATGTGCTACTATTGAACTGAAAGATATAGGCAAGGCAGCCAAGTTGATATGGAGAGGACTTTGCCATCTTTTAGGAAAGAAAGTAAAAATAATGTATCATGGTTGGCTTTCCAAGTTTAAAACTTAAAGCAGTGAGTAAGATAGTTAATTTACAGTTTCTTTCTCTACTGTGGATACCACAAAAATATGGATATTTCCAAGTTGTTATTCTCACCTTTTATAATCAATTTGTATACATCTTAACTAAAACTTTTATTTACACTGTCTTTTAGTTCACATTTGCATGTGTCATTAAGAAATGTATATTTCCTTTGGAACAGGTTTTATATACAGACAGTGGTATTCGACTTTTGAAATCTTTATAATTACCATTATAATTTGCATCAATATCATCTCGTTATCACTATTTATAATTGTTGAGAGCAACACTGTCAACTTTGTCAATTAATGCCAAGTGCATGAAAGATTAGCAAATATCATCACAATACCAGCCACCAGGTATAGAAGTCCAAACACTTCTGCCCACTGCATCTTGCTAACGGAGTTGCCAAGAAAAATGCAACACAATCAAGCACTGGAAGGAAAAAGCTTTTACTCACCTAGACAGAGACAGAGCAAGATCAGCTCCAATAGTGGATATCAGCCTCTAATGGCTAGCCCTTGGCACCGGGCAGCCAAAGCAAAGCAATTGGCCTATGCAGCCCACTCTCATGCCTCAGCTGAAGGCACCCTGTCCCACCCTGTGCATTCTGAAACACTGAAAGCTTAGAATGTGCCTGAAGGCCTTTGAAGTACTCACTTAAGCAGAATAGAGGGATAATCAGAGTCTTAATCAGGGAAGGGTATTCCCACACAAAGTGATAAGCCCAGCAGATAATGTGCATGCCTATCCTTAAGTGGGACTTGAAATACTGTATACATGAGATTGCTTTTAACAAACCTTTCCTCAACATGGAAGATTTGGTACCAGATATTATAGAATCTCACAAATTTAAATACCTCTAATACAAGTTATTAATAACTCACAGATAGATTACATAGAGTATTTTTAAACTACCTGTGTTGCACATATATTTTCTAAGCAAATTAACTATATAAACTGGATTTATTCGAGTATATTTAAAATAGCCGAGAAACCTTCCAAAAGTTTTTAGGTATATCAATGACATTATTACAAACAGTTCTTATACATTCACTAAACTCATCTCAGTATGTAATACTCATTTTTTTACTTGCCTTGAAACCTGAAAATGCAAGAAGCATTTTTATTATTGATTAACAATAATCAGCTTTAGTACTTACAGTTTATGAGACTATGTTAGATACTCTGTAAGAGACTGTGAGCTGATAGAAAGGCAAATAAGATACAGCCTCTAGACTCAAAGAACTTGTGGTTGAAAACTTAGGTCATGGCAATAAATATGCAGACCAGGCTTCTTTCAACACTGAGTTCATGTGCAATCTCCCTCTGTTTACAGATACTATATGACTCAGTTGTTCTAAAGCTAAAGACTAAATCCAAATAATATGTACACTTATGAAAAAACAAAAAGAAGTCCAGGGTTTTTTTTCTAGACTTTTAAAAAAAATTTATGGTTGTTCTATTATAGTTGTCACAATTTTCTCTTGTTGCTTTCCCCTGGCCTGCCCTCCGAACCCCCTCTTCCCATGGTTAATCCCCACCCTGTTGTGCATGTCCATGGGTCATTTATTCTTGTTCTTTAACTAGACCCTTCCCCTTCTTTCTTCTGTTATTCCCCTCTTTCCTCCCTTCTTGTCCCTGTCAGTTTGTTCCTTGTTTCCATGCCTCTGGTTCTATTTTGCTCATTTGTCTGTTTTGTTCATTGGGTTCCAGTTCAAAGTGAGATCATATGGTATTTGTCTTTTGCCACCTGGCTTACTTCACTTAGCATAATGCTCTCCAGTAAATGATTGGTTCAAAAAATTGTGGTACATTTACACAATGGAATACTATGCAGGAGAAATAAAGGAGCTCCTACCCTTCGTGGACAGAACTGGAGAGTAAATTTCTGTTTTTAAACTCTATTCAATTCAATGAGACCTGCTCTGACTGAGCCCATCAGTGCCTGCAATGAGTATATATTTTTATTTTTACTTTACTTTTTAATTCTCACCCAATAATGTGTTTTTATTGATTTTTAGAGATAGATGAAAGGAGAAGGGGAAAGAGAAAGAGAGAGAGAGAGAAAGATTACAGAGAAACATTGATTGGTTGCCTCCAGTACTCACTCAGACTGGGGATGGAACCTGTAACCATCTGCCTCACTGAAAATTGAACCTGAGACCTTTTGGTGCATAGAACAATGCTCCAACCAACTGAACCACCCAGCCATGCAATGAGTTTATATATTTTTAAATGTTTGCCTTAAAAGTTTTTTTCTGTTTAGGACCATAGTGTCAAGTTCAGCAAACACACAGCCTTAGTAAGGCAGAAACCCTTAAATAGCCAACTATTTTTTTCTATTTAAGTACATCTTCTGTTTGTGTGCATGACCTTCCAATCCTCATCTTGCTTCACTGAACTCTTGAATCTCTTTCTATTAGTTATGATTACCAGTTATCAACTTACCCAAGGAAGAAATCTGTACTTCCTCTTAGTGCATGTAACAATATAGGGTTATTTTTTCAATATTAGCAGTACATGATTACTTATTCTATTCTTCTTAATGAGCTAATTTCACCATTAAAAAGTCATTTCATTGTGGTTCCTTATCAATGCACACTTTTTGTTGTTTGTTTTACTTTGATGATTTGTTACTTCTTCTGGCTGTGGCTTGTACAGCAGCCTGCCCTTTTGTATTTTTTTTAATAGAGCCACAAGATCATAAAACTTTACATCTGGAAGGGACTTTAAAGGACATCTAATTGATTCTCTTTATTTTACAGAGGGTGAAACTGAGGCCAAAAGGGGGGGAGAAAGAGAAAGTGATGTAAAACACTTGCTCAAAGCAGAGCAAAGGCCAGAACAGAAGTCTCTTGAAGATAGTCTAGTGCACTTTCCTCCAGCACATGGCTGGCTTCCAGCTTGCCATGAGATTTAGTCCTGATAAACAAGCCTCAGCTTTTCAAACACATTAAATATAACAATTGGAATCTCAGTTACAGTTCCTCTCTGAATACACAAAATAGTGCGAGAATGGATCAAAGGGCATTTTAAACAGGCATTAGAAAAAAAAAGTCTAGATCTTAACAGGAATCTAACCATAAGGTAAATGGTATTTAAATTTTCTTTTTTGTCCCTTTTATTTGCATACCATAAAAATTAGGGTGTGGTTAGTTCTGTAATCCTATGATGCAAAAGGAAGCTTCACTTTTTTGTTTATTTCTACCCTCAATGTTGCAATTTCTCATTTCCATAGTGTCTTTCATTTTCCTGTAAATTGCTACTAATATTATTATACAACTCTAGCTGTGCAGTGGGACCTTTAGAAACCTGTTCAACTAACTATTTTCAAGTGCAAGTCCAGAGACCAACCTCCCCTCCCAACAGAATAAGCTATGGCTAATCTTTGAACCACTTAAAATAGGTGCTTCAAGGCAAAGACACAGTTTTTACATGAGCTATTTGAGGTCCCATTATGATTATAAGGCATTCTTAGATATATTGCACTAAAATAAAGCCTGTCACTTCACTATTAGAACAGGAGAATTCTTTTCTCCAATTACCATCTATTTCACCTTTCCCTTCCCTAATCCTAGCACTTTCAAATTGTATGTCTCTTGCTAAAGGAACCTCATTCCACTTAGAAACTCTTCTTTAGATAGCTTTGGCCTGTACTAATATGCATTTTCCAAGAAGTTGTCATCTTGCTGTCTTTACTGATATTCTGCTCTCAGAGAAAAGTACTGTGAAGTGTTTGATTTGGTAATTTTAAAAGTCATAGTTGCTTTTAAGCTCTATAAAAAGAAAAATGCCCCAGTGACTTGTTTAGGGCCAACCAAGGGAACCACTGACCAATTTTCACACATCTCTATAGAAGATGTAGCTGGACAATATTCCTTTCTGTTGTACAGACTGAAAGAATGAAACTATCAACATTAACATGAATTATTCTAGTGTCCCAGAAAAACCAAGAAGCCTGCTGAGGAAATGAAAATTTCTGTATAATCCCCCATTCAAATGAGCTTTGTGTGCATTTTACCTAAACTAGATATTTCTTGTTTTTTGTTTTTTTACTGTGATGTATCCTTAAAAAAAAAAAAAAAAACAAGCTAAGGCTTTTCTACTGCCCTTTATGGATTTGAAATGGAAAACGGAGTGTAAAGATTTCAATCCTTGAGATCTAGTCATTTCCCCCCCCTTCTCTGTTCCCCTTCCTGACCTTTATATTTTAACCTTTGGAGATAAAAACATGGAATATTTAATGCAGTTGAGCAAACAAGGTAGTAGCCTGAAAAATGAAAGAAAGAATGGTATTGGGAGGAGGTGGTAAAAAATGACATCACATCCAGAATAAAAGTATAGAAATGGAAAAGCTCATTGCAGTCACCAAGGAAGAGGGCTCACTGTAGTAACAATCTAACTGCCCAAGTCTTGACATTGACATTAATGTGAGGAAGAGTGCAGGAAGACAGGGGTGCTATCCCTTTATGTATGAATTCATTACACATTTATACTAAAGTTTCTGGTTTATACTTAAAATCTCTAACATGAACCAAGGATAGAGTACCCTAAGCTAGCTGGAAATTTTGCAGAAAAACAGAAACTCAACTATTTTATAATAATATTTGGTGCACAGTAAGTCCTCACTTAATGCTGTCAATAGGTTCTGTGACTTGAGGTGAAATGACACATAATGAACCCAATTTTGCCATAGGCTAATTGATATAAACAAGAGTTAAGTTCTTATGCCATCTCATCATTGTTATAACAAAATGATGTTGAATGAGGCAACATTATTTAAGAACCTGATGTATATATAGTTCTTATATGCAGTTACCATATCTATTATTTTTCATTTCAGAAAGAAATTTAAGAAATGCATAATTTCTTCTTTTGAGTAACATATACATTTTTGTAATTACATTTAAAGATCAAGAAAACTGCTTGGGGTTTAGAGTTTTAATCCCAGCTTCAACATTTACTAACTGAATGTTCCTGAACAAGTTATTTGAGTTTCTGAACTTCAGTATTCTTATTTGTCAAAGCAGAATGTGTTTGTGGTAATCAATATAAATAATTGGCATGATATCGCTATGTGAACAAAAAATGCTAGGAAAATAAGAAGAATAATATATGAGTGAAAGACATCTTTCCGAGACAATGAAATGTTCCACATATATGGTCACTTATTCTTCTAGCTATAGCACTGCTCAGATGGAACAAAAAAAAATAACAAAAGAAGAGAGTCAGGATATAAATATACCATAGGCAGAGAGAGATACTTAAAAATTCATTTACAATAACCCACACAAACATTGCTTAAGAACTTAATATGGAAAGATCACCATGTATAGGGTTCTGCAGAGTTTACTAGAATGAGTTCCTTTGGAGGTTGTGATCCTAACACACTTAAGGGGTGATGAAAACAAATATTAATAAAAATGAGGGGGAAAACCCTAAATCTAAATAGTAGATAACAGTAAGTAGAATAGAAAATATATAAGTGATTATACTGGAAGGGAATAACAGTGAAAATGTATTGAGCACATAGTATAGGCTAGAAAGTCAGCTACCCTGCTATCTTCCTGGTTTGTCTTATATACTTATGTGTATACTTATAGACAAAATTTTTCTAGGATTCAACCAATAGCAGTATATCTAAGCCATCTCTTCTTTTATTTAATATGTAGGTCTTTAAAGAACTTTTTTCTTTGTCATCTAATTTGGGTTTGTGGCAGGCAGTTAACATGATCAGAACAAGGACTATGGACCAGGTACAGAAAGTCACCAGGGAAGAAAGCCCCAGGTGCCTAGCAACTTGTAGAACTGGAAAAACAAGGACATTGACCCAGGGTGACCTTTCCTCCCCTAGCATATTCCTGGACATTCGGTTGTCACCCTCCCCTGATCTTTATCCCCTGGCTTCTTGCTAGTCATGTGGGTTAAACCTGATTAACAAAAGAATGAAGAGGGGACCAGAAAATAGTCCTTAAGCATTATGCCCCGAAGAAAATGAGGTTCTGGCCCACATTAAATACATAGAGGCCTCAGTTGTGTTTCTGTTCCAGGTATAGAAAAGCAGCAAAACCAGACAAGTAATGTCATGACTGACATCAGGAACAACTTCATTGACTAATGATCCCCTGCCCTGGCACTGACCAATCAGTGGAGACCAAGACCTTGAATGGACAACCTGGAAAGCTGATGAATATTGTATTGGGATCCTCCTCAAGACCTCTAGATAAATACTCTCAAGATGAAGGACACAGTGCAGCTCTCTCTAAGGAGTGCTCCCCCATTTTCCCCACCCCTTTCCCCCAACACATTTCCCTGGGAGTGTTTTCTTTGCCTATCTCCTCCTAAGCTCCAAGGGCATTTCTTTTGCCTCTGTTACATGTTTCCTGAGCCTATTTCTTCTACTTCTGTGACTTTATAAATAATTTTTCTCTTACAGTTTGAATCTTGGCTCTAAACCCTTTCTTAGCCAGACCTCAAATATGAGGTTGCTGAGCCAAGGTCCAATCTGACTCTTCTGGTATAACAACTGGGGCCATTTCACTAACAACAGATCCAGATATCAAGTACGTGACCACTAAATAGATAATGAATTGCTTTATCAGAGACCTTGCCAACTGTAACTCTCACATGCAAGTGAATGGAGAAAAACTAAAAGCATCAAAAAAGATCATAAAATAGATTTAAGCATGCATCCAAGTGTCATTGTTTATATAGAGAAATAAAGTAATATTGTAGGTGGATGAAAGGAAGATTTTACAGATGCATGGTTAGGATCTCACTTCTATCATTTTCTTCAAAAATATTTAAAGAAGGCATAATAACACTAGACACAATGATTTTAAAATGCTTTATAGTTGTCAAGTGAGATTGGAGGGACTTGATGGGAGGCCTCTCACTTGGAGGGTTTCAGATAATAAGACTCACTTAAAAATCTAGACCAAACTTAGATCTAAGAGCTGTGGCCCAAGAAAATACTCCTAAAAATTGCATGTTGGATACATGTCAAGATGTTTTGAACATCTCTTGCTATTTATTTTATTTTATTTTATTTTATTTTATTTATTTTAAAGGTTTTTAAAGATTGTATTCATTTATTTTTAGAGAGGGGAAGGGAAGGAGAAAGAGAGGGAGAGAAACATCAATGTGTGGTTGCCTCTCGTTCACCCTCTACTGGGGACCTGGCCTGCAACCCAGGCATGTGCCCTGACTAGGAATCAAACCGGTGACCTTTTGGTTCACAGGCCAGCTCTCAATCCATTGAGCTGCACCAGCCAGGGCTGTTGCTATATATTTTAAAGTATTATCCTATATGGTTTTTGACAATATTAAAAACTTGATAATTTTTGCAACTGTATTGTCTTCCTATATCATCCCTGGGAAAGGGGCTATTTAACTGCAAAATAGTATCAGCAGCATTTTTCTGAAAGTTTTAAAGAGGAGAAATAAGGATTTTGGAAATAGCATCCCTGTTCTGACTAGAAGCTAAATAAGTCATAGTGAGTAGATAATCATAGAATAAATTTCAAGTTGGAGTGATTTTAAAAAGGAACTAGGACACAACATTGAGTGAATTCTAGTATGTCATATAGTAAATGTATTGAGTACTTTACCTATATTATCTCATCTGATCCTTAGAGTAACTCTGTATGTATATACTATTCCACCATTCATTATACAGATGAAACTGGAGCTTGGGTTAAGTTATTTATCCAAGAACATAGGTTTTTTTAGTGACTAGACTGGGATTTGAACCAGGGTCTAGTATGATGTCAAAGACTATGTTTTATCTACTACATTTCCTGCTGAAACTCTACAAAAGCAGTATTGTTACAATGGATATGGGAGTGATACATTCACCTCAAAAGGATGCCAAATTCCCTTGCTCCAGGCCTTTTTTTTATGATACCTTCCCTCAAGGCTATATAGGAAGAGCAAGCAAATTATCATACATAAGAAATTCAAACTCCTCTTCCTGTGTAAGGTTTTAATCAGAGGCAGCTTATGGTTTTTACTGGGATGGTGTCTTTCTTAGGAACAGTAATAAGAAATTTTCAGTGATAGAGGGGTCACCCATCCACTTGGGCCAACTAACAGCAGAGAGTTTTATGGGAGGCACAATATGAGGTTTTCTCAAAGGAACATTCTGAAGCTAAAAGTCCAGTGCTTACTTTTGCAATTCAAAATTGTTTAGGAGCTGTCTATATCACTGATATTCAACTAGCTTAAAAATCTCACTTTAGTGAGTAAAGCATTAAAAAACCTGCTGGATTATTCTGGAAAGCTTTATATTAACAAATGATGGCTAGGTTCTTCATATCAATCATATAGTTACCTTAAGACCAGGATGCATTCATGTTGAACTAAAAAATAAATCCCCTTTGATGTTGTCATATTTCTTTTTTATGTAGTTTCTATTTTTTATAAATAATGCATGACCATGGCTTTAAAAGTCAAAGAAAGAAAAACAGCAGTCAACCTCCTCATCCCATCTCTAACCTCAAGTACCATTTTCCAGGCTAATAGATTTCAACTGTTTTAGATGTTGCTTTTGATAGTTATCTTACTATTTCTAAACAGCGTGCTTTACATTCGCATTTCTTAATTTTCAGTTTTAGATATTATCTCTTGATTTCTTAGTTTGGCATATGAGGAATTCTCTTAAACATCAACTTACAATCACCTTAAGCATCAACTTTACACTTGTTTGATGCTTTACCTGGATGTAATTTTTATGTTGGAAATGATTTTCACTTTGAATTTTGAAAATATTTCTCCAATTTTATCTACCCTTCAGTGTTCCTGTTGAGAACACTTATTCTTCTTTCAAACCATTTGTATGTCTCTTTCCTTCTTTATTTTTCTGTTTGTTCCTTTGTTTTTCTTTCCTCTAGGGAAGGTTTTAGGATTTTCTCATTGCTTTAGTTTTCTTTTTCTTTTTAAATTTTATTTTAATTGTTGTTCTTATACAGTTTTCTGTCTTCTACTGCCATCCCAGCCCACCACCCCAGCCCTCCCCACCTCCCTCCCATTTCCACCCCCCTAGCTTTTGTCCATGTGTCTTTCATACTTGTTGCTCTAAACCCTTCCCCTTTTCCCTAGAAATTCCTATCCCTCTCCTCTGTTGTTCTCATTGCTTTAGTTTTCTGAAATTTCACAATAATATGCCTTGGTGTAAGTTTTCTTTCATTCATTATATTTGGTTGGCACTTTCATTGTGGAACTTCATGTCCTACTCTTATGAGAAGTTCCATTTTAGTATTCCATAGATAACTTCTACCCCTGTGATTACTTTTCAGGTATTTATGGAAATTCAATGGTGATAAAGTAGGACCTCCTGAACTGAACTGTTTTCCTATTCTTTCTGTTGTTTCCAGGGTCTGATATGTTCAGTACTTTCTGCACAGTTCTTTCAACTCTTTCTTCCAACAATTCTTTTGATTATTTTGTTGTTCTGTGTATCATGATGGTGATGATGATGACATCCTGCTCTGACACTTGTACTGACTCTGTCTCCTCCTTTGTTTATTTGGTCTATTTTTTTAATTTTAGAAGTTTTCATTTTAGAATTTTGTTTTATATTTAGAATTGAGGCACTGAAAAGCTGATTGCTATCTCTGCATTTGCATTATCTTTCCTGAGTCAGTGAAACAGCCCAGGCAGAAATCTATCCACTAATTTCTTTCCTGGGATTTTAATATTGGTTACCAGTACTCAAGAAGTTGAGAGAGAGAATGGGCTGAATAGATCCCCAGGTACTATCCTGGTTTCCATTGTAGAACCCTCACTTTAAGCTGTGCTTAAACCACAAGTCCAGATCTAGAGTTCTAAGTGTTCTTTACACAGACTATCATGTACTGTTGCTCATTTGTTTGTTTGTTTTCTGGTGATTTTATTGTATTTTTTCCATTACCATTTATCACCTTTATACCATCTTCCACCTCCTTCCCACCCACCTTCCCCCAGCAATCCCCACACTGTTGTCCATGTCCATGAGTCCTTTTCCTTTTTGCTTAATCTCTCCATCCCATAACCTCCCTCCCCACTAGCTGTCATCCTGCTCTCTATGTATAAGTCTGCCTATATTTTCCTTATAGTTCAGTTTATTCATTAGATTCCATATATGAGTGTAATCATACAGTGCTTATCTTTCTCTGACTGGCTGTTTAACTTAGCATAATGTTCTCCAAGTCCATCCATGTTACCACAAAAGATAAAATTTTCTTTTTTACAGCCGAGTAGCATTCCATTGTGTAAATATACCATACTGTTTTATCCATGCTTCTCAGCCCTTTGGCTAAGATCAAGTTTTCTGTTTTCTTATTAACCCTACCCACATCCAGGTCTTCAGAGTTGTAATTGGTAGTTGTAATTTCTGACCCTTTTTAGCCTCTGAGCACAAAAATTTACTCATTTCATTGTTATCTTCTATTATATTCCTTCACTCTTCTCAGGCACTTAAAGTTCAGCTTTCTGTCTGTTACTACTCTCTCATGTTATTTTCAGCTCTCCTCTATGCTTTCTTTACCATTTTCTTTAATCTTATGATTTTTTATCTCATTTTCATTTACTTAATAGATTGAATCATCCATGCTTAACCAAAAGTCAGTCTTAACTTTATTCTCCCATTGAACAGAGCAAGTATTGTCCCTTAGTTTATATTTTTAAAGAATAAATGTAAATCTTAGAAAATGTAAAAAATATATTGGAATGACTTCATTTCTGCCAGACATTTTTTATTGTATAAATTACAAATTTTTGATTCTTAATTTTTAAATTGCTTGGTTTTTGATACTGAGTATTTATTATTTTACATTAGCTTCTGTTATACAACATAGTGATTAAACAATCACATACTTTACAAAGTGTTCCCTCTGGTAATTTCAGTACCCACCTGGCACCATACATAGTTATAATATTATTGACTATATTTCCTATGCTATACTTTACACCCCTGTGACTATTCTGTAACTACCAGTCTGTACTTACTAATCCCTTCATCTTTTTCACCCAGTTCCCCAACCTTCCTCCTGTCTGGCAATCATCATTCTGTTCTCTGTGTCTATGAGTCTATTTCTCTTTTGTTTGCTACTTTATTTTGTCCTTTACAGTCCACATATAAGTGAAATCATAGGTATTTGTCTTTTTCTCTGTGTGAATAATTTTACTTAGCATAATACCATCTAGTTTCATACATGCTGTCACAAATAGTAAGATTTCATTTTTATGGTCAAGTAATATTCCATTGTATATATATTTATTGCCAGTTTTTAATCTACTTGTCCATTGATGGGCACTTTGCTTACTTCCATATCTTAGCTATTGTAAACAATGCTGCAATGAACATAAGGGGTGCACATATAATTTTGAATTGGTGTTTGAATTTCTTTGAATAAGTACCCAGAAGTAGAACTGCTGGGTTATAAGGTAGTTCCATCTTACTTCTTTATTTTTGAGGAACTTCCATACCATTTTTAATAGTAGCTGCACTAATTTGCAATCCCACCAACAGTGCATAAGTATTCCTTTTCTCCACAGCCTTGCCAGCACTTTTTGTTTGTTGATTTGTTTATGACGGCCATTCTGGCAGGTGTGAATTGTTATCTCATTGTGGCTTTAATTTCTATATCCCTGATGATTAGTGATGTTGGACATCTTTTCATATTCCAGACATTTAATGTTTTTTTTTTTTTTGTCTAAACTTAAAGGATCTATGTCCCTGTGATGTCAGGATTGGGTGCATTTTCTTTCCACATTTCCCAACAATAAGACTACCAGAGTAAGTCTTGCTGGTTCATCTGATGTGATTCTAGAACCTGTAAGAAGCAGGTGTCATGCAGAACAACACACGTTCTGTTTTTAACATCCTTCACAGTTGTACAATAAGATTGGATGTGCTTGATTGAAGTACCCTGACCTAGAAAGTTTCAGATATTAAGACTCAGTTGGTAATTTCACTAAGATAATTTATGTCTTAGGACAAAGGAATTTAGAAATCACTATGCATTGGCATTTATTCCAAGCACTAGTCTGTACAGGAGATTTCAAATCTTTCCTCTAGAAATAGAGGAGCACACAAGTGGCAATGAAGGCTCCTGTCTCTTTCAAATTGTAAATCTTTTTTCTGTAAGACATTTACTCTGTACCTCAGCAAAAAACTATCTGTACCCAATCCTGTTGGAGGCCTGTGTACATAACTGGAAAGGAAACCATAAATGCATTTGGCATTCCTGTTGAGAAGATTGCACATTCAGGATCTACTTTTTGAGGCAGAAAATACTTGCCTTTCATCAGTAGCACAGAGATTCTATTATACATCTATGTGAAAGATAAGGAAATCACAAGGGCATTAATAAAACCTATGGACTTTAGTGTAGCATAAGCAGGGAAGCAATGCAGAGAGATTTTTCAGAATAGGATATTTTATGCCTGAGGCTATTCTCTTATGTTCAAACAGGAAAATGCTTCCAGAGTATGCCAAAAGATGCAAATAGTAGTTAACAAATATACACACACATAAGTGTATATATAATGCATATATTTGTATATGTATATATATGTTAAATAGCACAAGTGAATGAGTATGTACAAGGAAAGCCCATCAACTACTAAAAAGGGTTTTTTTTGGGGGGGGGTTGTTTATTTGTGTGTTTGTTTTAGTTTGGCATAAGTATTGAACTATTTCCACCCCTAGCCTTACCCATGTCTGTGAACACATTTGGCCTAAAATTTGAGGACAGATGAATAGATAAATTCTTTTGAAAATCAACAGTATGTCAGAGAAATCTTTGGTTGGAATAAATATTGACATCTACAGAAGGAATGAACTGCGGTGTATTGTTTAATATATCTCAGCTTTTCCTGTTTAACATTTATTGAGATTGTGCAATGTGCTTGCAGCTGTGCAGAATGTGAGCACAACATGGTTTCCTTCTTCAAGAATGAAGCAAAAAACTATTCCTTGTTAGTTAAGGAGAACTTGATTTGAACATTGTTTGTATGCCTTTGCTTGCTGAATTCAAAGAGCCTGTACTTAAAAGGTAACAAGTAGATGAGCATCTATGGAGTTTTTATTGTGATCGTGGGATGCCAGAAAAGAAAAACTTAGTCTTATTAAGGAAGTGGGACTGGTTCATATGAAATGGTAAGAGACAGATGTATTAAATAAAATATAGTAGAAAATCAATTGCTAGATTGTAGGAGGATTATATTATAAAACAATTTTTAAAGGAAGTTTCAGAAGGGAGGGGATACTGTGAGCTGTAATATTTAAGACAGAAGAGTCATGGTGGAAATAAAAATAGATTGATTTTCTAATACATAACCAATCACAAAACACTGTTAAATTTCAGAACTTAGAGAATGATACTATACCCAAAATATATTAAGTAAAAAAATAAGGTTTTCAAAGAGTAAATTTACCATGCTCTCTTTTCTATAGAAGTAAAGAAATAATATCTGGGAAAAATATATTACAAAGTGTTAACGGTGATTACACCTAGAGGAAAGGTAATAAGAAACTGTAACTTTCAAATCATATTATTTTCATATCGTTTATTCTTTAGACATCCAAGACTTACTTTTGGAATTAGATGAGAAAGGATGTCATATTAGAACTGGTAACTCACTTCTTCCTTAATGTCAAGCATATATACTTGAGTATACACTCAACTACATAGTTTTGCCTGGCTACATGCTGAAAACCAGAATTTCTGGATTAGGCTTATATCATTAAAAACTAGAAAAAGAGAGACTTTTGGCCAAGATGGAGGTGTAGGTGGATATACTTTGCCTCTTCACACAACCAAAAGAAGGACGACAACAAATTTAAAAAGAAAAAATTACCCAGAACTGCCAGAAAATAGAACTGTATGAAATTCCAACAAAAAAGGGAGTTAAAGAAGAAAATTTATCTAGACAAGTAGGAGGGACAGAGATAGGTGGCAGGGGTGGAGAGGATGCGCAGCAAGGTGGCAGATGGAGGACTGGGGCAGATAAGCTGACAGCTGGTGGAGTGGGTGGTCCTACATTTGTTTATGGATAAACCATGAGGAAAACCTGGGGAGCAAGGCAGACCACATAACCCAGTGTTCCAGTGTGGGGAAATAAAGCCTCAAAATCTCTAACTGAAAAAACCTGTAGGGGTTGTGGCAGTGGGAGAAATTCCCAGCCTCACAGGAGAGTTTGCTGGAGAGACCCATTGGGTCCTAGAACATACACAAAAACACCTACCCAGGAATCAGAACCAGAAGGGCCCAATTTGCTTTTTGGTAATGGGGAAAGTGACTGAAAGATGGCTGAGAGTTGAGCAAACTGCATTGATCCCTCTTGGACCCCTCCCGCAAATACATTGCCACGATGAGGAGACATGAGTTGCGGCACCCTAGCAAATACCTAAGGCTCTGTCCTTTACAATGTAACAGGTGCCCTGACACACACACACAAAAAAAGTATGGCCCAAATGAAAGAACAGATCAAAGTTCCAGAAGAAATAAAACTAAGCAATGAAGAGATAGCCAACCTATCAGATGTAGAGTTCAAAACACTGATAATCAGGATACTCACAGAAATGGTTGAGTATGGTCACCAAAGAGAGGAAAAAGTGAAGGCTCTGAAAAGTGAAATAAAGAAAAATGTATAGGGAACCAACAATGAAGGGAAGGAAACTGGGACTCAAATCAACTGTTTGGAGCAGAAGGAAGAAATCAACATTCAACCAGAACAGAATTAAGTCACAAAAATTAAAAAAAAAAAAAAGTAGGAGAGGCTTAGGAACCTCCAGGACACATTAAATGTTCTGACATCCAAATCATAGGGGTGCCAGAGGAAGGCAAAGAGGGAGAGCAAGGAGAAGAGGAAGAGCAAGAAACTGAAAATTCATTTCAAAACATAATGAAAGAGAACTTCCCCAATATAGCAAAGGAAATAGACTTCTAGGAAGTCCAGGAAGCTCAGAGAGTCCCAAAGAAGTTGGACCTAAGGAAGCACACACCAAAGCACACCATAATTAAGTCACCCAAGATTAAAGATAAGGAGAAAATCTTAAAAGCAGCAAGAGGAAAGGAAAGAGTTACCTACAAAGGATTACCCATAAGACTATCCACTGATTTCTCAAAGGAAACTTTGCATGCAAAGTTTGAAGGGGCTGGAAAGAAGTATTCCAAGTCATGAAAGGCAAGGACCTACATCCAAGGCTACTCAATCCCACAAAGTTATCATTTAGAACAGAAGGGCAGATAAAGTGCTTTCCAGATAAGGTCAAGTTAAAGGAGTTCATCATTACCAAGCACTTAGTATATGAAATGTTAAAGGAACTTATCCAAGATATAGAAGTTCAAAACTATGAATATTAAAATGACAACAAACTGACAACTGTCAACAACTGAACCTAAAAACAAAAACAAAAACTAAGCAAATAACTTGAACAGGAACGAAATCACAGAAATGGAGATCACACAGAGGGTTATCAATGGGGAGAGGGAGGGAGAAACTGGGGGAGGAAAGGTGCAGGGAATAAGAAGCATAAACTCTAGGTACAAAACAGACAGGGGGAGGTTAAGTATAGTATAGGAAATGGAGAAGCCAAAGAACTTATACATATGACCTATGGACATGAACTAAGGTGGGGAAATGATGGTGGGAGGGGTGTTACAGGGCAGAGGGGAATAAATGGGAGAAAAAATGGTACAACTGCAATAGCATAATCAATAAAATATATTTTTTAAAAATTGAGATTAAATTAAATCATTAAAATAATACAAATAGGAATTTTTTAAACTGAAAAATGTAGAAGATGTAACTATGAATGCAACAGATACTGAAAAATAGAGAATTTATCCTAATAATTTCAAAAACAGGTGAAATGGAAGAAATAAAATTACTAAAAGTGATGGAAAAAATAAATGAAACATCTTATTTGTCTTATACAATTATTCATGGAGTGGATTCAACATTTTAAGTCTTAACACACCAAAAGCAGTAAACCCAGGCTGTTTTATGAGTATCTTCTACCAAACATTCAAGAAATTGAATATTCTAACCTTAAAGGAATCAAAAGAGGAACTACTCCAAAACAATTTTATAAAAGCAATATAACTTTTATACTAAAACAAGAAAAAGAGATAAGGAAAGAAAATGTATAGGAGTTTTATTATTATAATTAAAGCAAAAATTCCAACAAAGTTATTAATGCATGAATTTCAGACATGTATAAATAAGTCAAATCATTATAGCCTAGCTGGGTTTATTTCAAAAATGATAGCTTTTAAAAAAGATATTATTTATTTATTTATTTTTAGGGAGACGGAAAAGGAGGGAGGAAGAGAGAGACACAGACATCAATGCAGGAGAGAAACATCAATGTGTGGTTGCCTCTGGCACGGCCCCTACTGAGGACCTGGCCTGCATCCCAGGCATGTGCCCTGACCAGTAATCGAACCGGCAACCCTTTGGTTTGCAGGCCAGTGCTCAATCCACTGAGCCACACCAACCAGGGCTGATTTTTCTTTTTCAATACAAAGATATTTAAGATGACAACACTGGTACCCTTTAATAATTAAAAAACCCTACTTTTTAAAAATTAATTAAAACCCTACTTTTTATACTAAGATTTAAAAAATGACAACACTGGTACCCTTTAAGAATAAAAAAAAAACCCCACTTTTTAAGCCCATTGATTACCCTCTAATTTACCTGTTTATATGCCAACTGTTCTCACTTGACTGTGAACAACTTAAAGATAGAATATGTCTTATTCATGTTCATATACCCAGTGCCTCACACAGTGCCTAATGGTAATAGGCACTCAAGCAACTGAATGAAAAGGAAAAAAATATTTATTAATGTAATGGATGGAAGAAGGAATGAATGTATGAATAAGTAAATGAATGAATGGTATGTAGTAAGGTTAAGTTCATTAAAGGATAGCATTTATAGTAGCTCTTCAGACACTCCTCTATGGTCGGTCTCTCATGTGTGATTTGAGGATCCATTTCAAGAGAAAACTCAGAAAAAAATACAATTGCTTTATGCTCAGAGATGACCCATCTGATGAAGACTATAGAATGATATTAATTATGCATGGGAGCAATGAAGTACATTTCATCCTAGACCGCATCAAAAGCAAGTCACTGTGAAATGAACTGAAAGATTTAACAACATCCAATGCATAAAAGGTCTTCCTCACCTTAAAGGTCTTCAGAATAGCCTCTTAATTTGATTTCTGTTTTGTTGTACTATCTTCATGTTATGGTCTTTAGTTCTCCTTATTACAAATATAATTTTAAGGGTCAAATTAATTTAATTTCACTTTGGCTTTGGGATGCTAAAATGCAAGGTTGCGAAAACCACTAGCTTAAAACAGGTACTCTGCAAAACTTTCTGCCAAGCCTTCCTAAGTCACCAAGACATCAACAGGAAACCAGTGTAAGTAGGAGAGTTCACAGGTATGCTAGAATAGTTAGGAGAAATTATGGATGTTTCACATAGTGTATCAAAATTGGAAGGTGACACTCTTTGCTCATACCACTTCCCCCAACTCTGCAGCCTGCAAGATATGCTTGACCTTCTTTTACCTCTCAAATTCTTGCCCAAATTGTAAGATACAACTCAAATCCACTTTGCTTGTGATGTCTTTCCTTATTGCCTCTGCCAGAATTATCTCTCCCTCTGCTAAGCCACTTGTTTAGAAGTGACCATATCTTGCTTAATATCCTATACCATATTTACCTCTTGACCATCTTAGCATTTCAAGTGAATAATGAGCTCCTGGAGTGCAGGAAATGTGCTACAGGACTATATATACCCATCCTCCTCCACCCCCATTCTAATAAGTGTTCTTTTACTTCTTGGAATCATGAGCAACTTTGAAAATTTGATGAAAGAAAACTTCAGGGGAAAATATGCATATGCAGGAAGTAAACTTTCAGTACAATTTTAATCACCAGGAATATCTGATCTGGAATGTGTTCATTTAATGTTGTAATCAATTAAGGAGGCACCATCAGCTACACTGATGAGCTTGGAATTAACCACACTGGGTTTGTATCTCAGTTCTGCTGTTTACTATCTGCATGTCCTTGGACAGATTACTTAACTTCTATGTGCCTTGATATACTCTTCTGTGATATTGGAATAATAATAGCACTTTTCTAAGTTACCAATACATCTGTAGGAAACAGTATGAGCAAGAGTGTTCACAGCTATGATAGAGTATTAAGGAGAAATTATAGGAGTAAAATTGAATGAACAAATAAGAGACTAACAATGAAAGCCACGCTGAGGATTTGAAAATAAGTGGGTAACAGTTTCTACTGAATGCATATGGATGTAGTGAAAAGACCAATGCAAATTAGAATAGGAATGAAAATGGGAATAGGAATTTAGCATAGTGCTTGGCTCACAGTGTGCACTGAATTAATAAATTTATGTTTTTCTCACATTCATACAAATAAATACATAGTGGAACCAGGAGTTCTAATCTGGATTTGTATGACTTCAGAACTAAGGAGTCAGGCAGACCAGGGTACAACTACAGGCATCACCATTTACTAGGCATTTAACCTTGGCCAACTTAGTTGTGTGATCTCTAACATGATGTACATTTCTTCATCTAGCACATACAGTATTTACTACCTTTGTTTTGTACAGATAGAACTAGGAAAAATACCTGAGACAACAAAGAGAGTAGAGGGAAGGTATAGTTTCTGTTCTCAAGGACTTTACAATCTCCTTGAGGAAAGAAGATACCAGAGTGATAAATAATAAGTAAGGCTTAATAAGTGAAGTGTAAATGATCTGTGAAGGCTGTAGCATTTGAACTAAAGGAAGCAGGCAAGGTCATTTGGAAAGCCTAGTTGGACTGATAGGGGCAGACAAGGATTTCTCACATAGGTCTTTTCACTACATCTTTATACATTCAGTAGAGACTGTTACCCACTTATTTTCAGATCGTCATTGAAGCTTTCATTGTTAGTCTCTTATCTTTTTTTTCATTTGATTTTCCTCATCTTTTGAGACTGCTGCATAGGCTCAAAGCTGAGTAAACTGCTACCTCAGCATGTTATCGCAAAACACAGCAATATGTATTGACTCTCTGTCAAACCTCAAACTGATTGTTTAAATTGGTTTGATGATATATAAAGCTGTGTTTAGTGTAGGTTTTGTTGTATGAAGACTACTTCTTATTGCTTAGAAAAGACTGTACAGTTCTTTTTCTAGAATAAGCTGAAACTTTTTACCACTTTCAAAGAATCTGACGCCCCCTTTTGACTTCTGTCTTGATCAGATAAAAAATACCTTTCACTCACCAGTAGACAAAGACAATGCCAAGTGGCAGAATAGATTAAGGTAATGTAGCTAAACCCCCATTTTCTATTCCCATTATGCAATTGAATTAAAGATGACTCTTGGGACAATGGGATTAATGATTAAAATGGGTAATTGGAAGTATAGCACTTCAGGAAAGGAGGTTGTCATAGAGTGAATGTTGTCCATAAGAAGATTGGGAGAATCTACATTAAATCCTCTGATCTTTACTCAAATAAAGGCTAATTTTCCCTTACTGAATTTGCTATTCCTTTGGTTTCTCAAAGTGAGCTAAAGACCATTAATCCAGTCTACAAAAGTGTCCTCCTGCATTATCATCATACATACTGCTCTTTCTGCCTGGAATATGTACCCTAAACTTTTTTGCCCATTTAACTGCTTATTCTTCAGCTCTTGGCCTACTAGATATCTCCTCAGTAAAAGCTTCCCTGAATACCATGACTATGTCAATGACTTATAAACTCCAATAATGCTTATAACTTTTTTCATGGCACTTGGGACGGTTGCAATGTCTGTGGAATTATTAATGTCTGTCTTTTCCCATGAGGGCAGGGAGGTGAGCACATGGTATAGTTCTTGACTCATAATTGGTACTCAAAAATCATTTGGTAAATGAATGAGTGGATTTCACTTTTCCCTAATTAGATTGTGTTAATAACATACTCTAACTTTCTTAGTAAAATAAGACATATGCTTTGCTTTAAGAAAACTCAGTATAAACAGATTGAAAAGTTTAACAAGTGAAACTAAGGAAAAGTTTGGGATGCATGATTGTTTGCTTGTTGGTGGCAAAGCAAGATTAATCAGATTTCTATGTGACTTATCATTCTAGACTGGGCTATATGTGACATCTGTCAAATGAGTATCTGATCTTGTAAACCCAAGAGCTCAGTAACTCTAGAAACATAGCTCTCTACTTTTAGTAATTTTCTGCCAGTGATTGAGATCTTAGTTATTAGATGAAAAACACCACCAGGAATTAGAATGGATAATGAAACATTTTTGGTAGCTCGAAATAAGTTGGCATCATAGCTGCAATTAATGCCTATATTCAAATATTCAAATCAGAGACAGTGTTTCCTCATATGTTAGTCAATAGAAGGCTTCAGGTTTAAACTGTTGCTTGAATTTAAAGTGATTTTTTTCACTATGTCTTGAAGGCAGTAACTGATTTGTTCCTTAAAGTAATTAAAGAACCTTGAACAATCCTTGCCATGTAGTGTCTGTCTATCTATCTTTCATCTATCTATCATCATCTCCATCTCCATCTTTACCTCTACCCTTATCTCTATATGCAATTTATGTATCCAAGCATGTATTCAGTATATACACTCAAAAGTTCATAGAATGGAAGTTAAGCAACCTAGACTATAGTATTCTAGTATCAACTGTGCCGGTAATTTATTATGTAATTTTATACATGTTATTTAATCTTCCCACTCCTTATTTTCCTTCTGTGTCAAAATCTGCTTAACCATACCTGACTTGCATACTGAACCATTACACAAAGAAGAAAAAAATGAAATAACAAATGTGGAAACATTTTTGAAAAGTGAAAAGTATCATTTAAATGCAAGTGTAGTGGAATGTCTGTGCTTTGAGTAGCAGAGTATATGTTAATTTGAAACAAAATGAAGAGCCTCAAGTCCATTCTCTGAAATCTCAACCCACATAGGCTAAATTGCCTAATCATCCTCCTACTTGTCATCAGGGCTCCTTCCAGCATTAAAAGGACCCTATAAATCTCTCCCTTCCTCTCTTGCTCCACTTGCTGAATCAGCTTTTGTGAAAGCATTCCCTCCAGTGTGTAATATTTTGAAGAAACTTTGAAGAAAACTCTGTACCCAGAGAGTGCTGATTCAGCACAGCAAATGAGGTGACAGTGATGTATTTGGAACATTTCATTGGCAGGAACCTGGTCTGAACAAGCCTACACAAATAAGGAGGTACCTGTTTAGCCAAAGGAAGCACATTGCTTACAAATCACTCTATGTTTCTGAATTTGGAGGTACATGGCATGTGGAGTAAAAAGGCATCACCATGTTTTAAAAGCGCCACACTATGCATTCAAATAGCCCTTACTTAATTTATGGCAGAAAGTAATCCCTTTTTCTTCTTATGCCTCCATACATAATATAACAGCTTTTAGGAAATGTACCCTACAGTGTTATATGTCACCATGCCACATGACATGAAGTAAGAAGGTACCCTTTTTTATAATGCATAAAAAATAAATCAAAATTATTTGTAAGCATGATTGAAGACAAATAATTCTCTCTGGCTTAAAAATGTCATTATGGTGCAACAGCTTTACTCACACACCTGGAGTTTTGACTCACATAGGCTTACACTTGGTGATAATAATCTTCTGTAACACAATGCTTTCCTGAATCTTGTTCACACTTATTAGCTTCCAGACACAGAAGGTATTTTAAAACATTTCAAAGCTGTCATGATGTGACAGGAAAACACTTGTGCCAGTAATAGGTGGTAGATTGGGGATGGTGGTGTTGGGATGCAATCTGAATGACCCTTCTTCAAACAGCCTTTCGGAAGAAAGTCACTTAAACTAATTATACAATATACATGGATCACTTGCATTCTTCCTGGATATCACAGATATTTATCTTTTTCAAAGCAAATGAACAAGATGCAGTCCAGTTAATCATTAAAATGAAGTAACTGATCAGTTATCTATCAGCATTACCTTTGAACTTTTCCACTGGTAGCTAGTTAAAGAGAATTTTTTTTTGTTTACTTTAAAATAACATTTCTGCGTCTTTCCTTTTAAATGATTTCTCTTTCATGGCATAAAGAAAACAGATATACTGGAAGTAATCTTGGAAAATGAGGAAAAGTTTGAGGAGAATAAAGTTAAATACTTTTGCCAAGTATATATTAACATTCATTAAATGTGTGTAACATTTCTATCAGGTTGATTTTCATGCAAGCCTAGAAAGTCAGCCAAAATTTCAATTCTGCCAGAGCTAATAGCCCATTTCATTGTCCATCATTCCATCTCTCTTCCCATCTGTCTGAAGTCTAATGACTGTTGTGAAAGAGATCACAGCTGTTTTTCATCTTCATTTTCAGACATACATTTTTATTCAGACTTACTATTATGCATTTTCATTTCCTGGAGTCATAGAAACAACTTAGATGGATTCATTTCCAGCTGCAAACGAAGCTCTTCTTTCTTCTGAGGCATAGTGGCATCCTGTGATGACTATTCCTAAGGTCATACATTGATAACTGACATGTAGATGGACTGTTTCTGACCACCTACCTTAGTTTTCAGTATTTGCCTTCTCACCCACATCTACCCTCAATCCTGGCCCTCTCAATTAAGCAACTTTTTCAGATCTATACCCTGTCGCTGCTGTAATCTCCTATCAGAATCTTCTAATCCTGTAAACCTCCCCCTTCTTCCTCCACCTACAATAAGGCATAGGCTCTGGGAAATAGTTGATTAGAAATTAATCCTAGAAATTGTGTGAAGTTTACTCATACAAGCAATGGGTTCATGTATTAATTATCCCAGGAATATTGCATTCAAACAAAAACAACAGAAAAAGAATTCTCCAAAAAAGTTATTCTGTAATCACAGAATTTTAGGCCTCATGGTTAAATGTGGAAGATTACACCGCTCAAGAAGTAAAAACCCCTAAGAGATTAATATTAGTAGGATGAATATCCCTCCTTATTAGCAAGAGAAATAGTTTTTCACAAAGGGTTACTGCATGCTAAGGATTCATGACTTCAAAATCAAAAAGTAAAAATGAATTTAGAGCAAGTAGCCTTATTTTTTCTTTAAATTATTTTATTGTTGTTCAATTGCAGTTGTCTGAAGTAGCCTTATTGAACAAATTAACACATTTTCTAATGGAGACTGCCTCAGTGTTATCCCAAATTAAATTATATCAATAGTTCTAACAGAATTAAAAATGTAGCAATCTCAAAGAGTACCTACTGATCTCTTCTGTTTAGCTATACCCTAACCTAACTTCAAAAATATGTTTTATTTTTAACTAACAGCATAAAGAATAAAATTTTAATCCTAACAAGAAACCTCTTGATGTACACTGTTTTTCCCACTTTTATAAATGAGGCCTATAATGTACTGGATATTTTTTGGTTTATTTTATTTTTAAGGTGGGATAAGGATTATAGGAGTAGTTAACTTACTTTCTGAATTAAGACAACTCAGCAGACATGATCTTAGCTCTGTATGATATTTGTAGATTAGGAGATAACCTGAGTATGTGCAATAGCATTTTTAAATATTACCATTTTTGACAGTTACTGTATAATAGTACTACTGTTTAAATTCAAAATTATTTCTATCTGGACATATGACCACCACAGAAACAGGGTTAAAAGCTAGTTTTCACATCTGATTTAAATCTTTTTTTGTGTGAAGTTTGGTTCTGTTAGTGGTAAGTGATTTCAAGAGGTATTAGAAAAGCTAGTTTGAGGCAGGTGGTGAGAAAAGCTAGGCGACATAATATAAAGCATTATAGGCTTGAATTCAGAAGTTTGCTCAAATCTTGTCTGATATGTTGCCCAGGTATGTGATTTTGGACAATAATTTCCATTTCTGAGCATGTTTCTTCTTCTTTAAAACAGGCAGTGTTATAACCACCGAATGGTAACCTCTTTATGTGCAGTACATGGGAGAATATATGAAATAATTGTAATAGAGTGACTGATGTATAATGGGTACTCACAAAATAATCATTATTTTCTATATCTTTACGTTCATTTCTATGAGCTTACCCAAACTGAGGATCCTCAAGTCATTATCTGAGAGCTTTAAGGCCAGCTGTACTTGCTAAGAGCAAGACATAATTACTGCACTTTAATAATAACAAAACAGAAAAAGGGAAAAACAATCAATTCAGAATTGATTTTTAGGTAAATACAGTGAAGATCAAATTAGCCTGGGGGTGGTGGCAGCAAGAGTGTCATCGGGAATCTCAAGTATTCCCTGAATGTTGTGTCCTTGTTGTTATCTACAAAGTGCATTAGCTCCTCATTGAGCTGACATTGCACTGACAGCCTTAAAGAGATGAATCACATGGATTGGATGGACAGAAGGTAAAGTATAACAAAAGTGTGTCTTGGTGATCATTTGACTCAGGACAGAGAGGCTCAGGGTACTTACAAATACCACATTGAGAGAGAAATCAAATGAAAGCATGGTCTAACACTTGCAAGGTAATTCATGGTGGCAAAATTGACTTTACATTTTATTCAGAGACTCTTTTATAGCCCCCTGTTATTTAAGGACATTAATTGCCTAAAATGAGATTTTGGAGTTCAGTCTCAATGATTTATTGTCTATGGTGTTTTGAAAAGAGATATTAGACTATAGCAGCATTCCTGTGGTACTGGATCAAACTTGATTGACATAGATACTACTTTCTTCAAGGGATATTTCAGCCATTGGGGAGGTGACACAGCCCAGGAGCAGGTTTCTGAAAGATTATAACTTAGTTACATACTGAGGAACCCAGCTCCAAAGAAGTCCTTATTCTGAAATTCCCATCTGCTGAAGCCAGTTTGTTTATTTACATGGATTGCTTCCCCATTCAATGAGGTTATTGTACATACTGTATGTGTCTGCATACATATTATGATATGCAATACAGACAACTGTTGGAAATATTGGAGTGTGACTAAAACCTACCCTTCCCACCTGGGTAATATATCTGATATTCTTTTTTCATTGCCTTCACAGTATCTGGCAACCCTCATTGCTTAATGAGCATTTTGCTGAGACAGACTAATAGGCTATAGGGAGATAGATTCTAGCCTTGGATTAAAAAAATCAATCTTCCTCTAAAATCTGTAGCATTCAAATCAATAGTCCACCAACACCTGATGATTAATAATAATGGAGCTGATTTTTTTCTTTTCGCTAGCTGCTGTGATACCTGATCATTAATAATAATGGAGCTGATTTTTTTTATTTTCACTAGCTGCTGTGATACTTTATTTTAATGTTGAAACATAAAAATATTAATTTATTATCAATTTTAAAGGTAGTTTACTATATGGCTCATGAGTGAATTGGCTATTTAAATTTTATCATAACTCAAGCAGATGAGAGTAGGAATAAAGCCCCAGGCTTTAATAGAAATTAACTTGAAAAGTTTGTATATTTGCTTCCTATTCAGACTCCCATTGCACCTCCAATCTCTGTTGTAAGATTAGAATAATTTACAGGCCTTGTTAGACCTCAGAGTGATTCCCAGAAGTTAAACCTGTGTGTAGTACTTCAATAAACCACAATAATAAACTATTTTATTATGATGATTCTAAATGTCCTGCAGTGTACAATAATTCAGATATAAAATAATTAAAGGCAATTAAAGCCCATTATACTAAGGATTACTTTGTGATAATGATACAGAGATTGCTTGCCTCAAGAAAGGATTTCCTCTAAAGTCTCCCAGAAAGGAAGCTGGAATAGGATATGATAAGAGAAGGGAGCATTTTTTTTGATAAGTGATAGAGAACACTGACAGGTTCTCACAATAAGGGAAAACAATGACATCAGTTTTCATTGATGGTATCTAAAATTGTTTTTCATTGATGGTCTAAATCAAGGGCATCCTGAGTTCTAGAATGAAATCAGCGTATTCATAAAAAATATTTCCCTAGAGCCTTTAGGTCTAAAGGTGACCTACAGATGATGAAGAACACCTTTCCCCTGTCTCAGGGGTCTAAAGCTAAGCCACACATAAGCTGCCCATGCATTGCTGAAAAACTTTTATAGACAACTTAGCTGTGGACCTAGAGAGTATTACACTTAGTGAAATAAGTCAATCAGAGAAAGACAAATACAACATGACTTCACTTATATGTGAAATATAAAGAACAAAAATGAACAAACAAAATTGAAACAGACTCATAGACAGAGGGACCAAATAGGTAATTGCTAGAGAGGAGAACAATTGAGGACTGGGTGAAAAAGGTCAACGGATTGAAAACTACAAATTGATAGTTACAGAATAGTCACAGGGATATAAGTACAGCATAGGGCATGCAATCAATAATAGTGCAATAACTGCCCCAGCCAGGTGGTTCAGTTGGATGAAGCATAGGCCTGTACACCAAAAGTTTGTGGATTCGATTCCCAGTCAGGGTACAAATGTAGGCTATGGGTTCCATCTCTGGTTGGGGCATATACAGGAAGCAATGATAAATATTTCTCTCTCTGTCTTTTTCTGTCTCTCTCCCTCTCTATCTAAAATCAATAAACATATCCTTAGGTGAGGAGTAAAGCAATAAAATACTTCAATAACTATGTATGGTGCCAGGTGGACACTGTACATATTGGAGAAACTCTTTGTAAAGTATATGATTGTTTAACCACTATATTGTATACCTGAAACAAATATAAAATAATAATGAAAGTAAACTGTAATTGAACAATTAAATTAGAATAAATAATTTTAAAAAAGAAAAAATACTTATTTCATAAGCCAAGCAGTGAAAGACAAATACCATATGATCTCACCTTTAACAGGAACATAATCAACAAAACAAACAAACAAGCAAAATATAATCAAAAACACTGAAATTGAGAACAGACTGACAGTCACCAGAGGGGAGAAGGGAGGGAAGATCAGGGGAAAGGGGGAAGGGCTTACAGGAACAAGTATAAAGGACACATGGATAAAATCTAGGGGGGTGGAAATGGGAGGGAGGTGGGGAGGGCTGGGTGGGTGGTCTGGGATGGGAGTAAAAGACAGAAAACTGTACAAGAACAATAATTAAAATAAAATTTAAAAAATTACTTATTTCAAGTCCCATGTTAAAAGTATTGTAATGTCTTTCTTAAGAGGGTGAACTCTCATGATAGATAATCTAGGCTCACTATGATGAACATAGAGATACATGTATCTGCAAATTATTTTATTTGGATAAAAACCCAAGTGGAATTCCTGGGTTGTATGGTATACCTATTTTCTATTTTTTGAGGCATGTCCATATTGTTCTCCATAGAGGCTTCACCAGTTTGCAGTCCCATTAACAGTGCATGAGTTTTCCCTTTTCTCCACATCCTTTCCAATACATGTTATTTGTTGACTTTTTGATAATAGCCATTCTGACTGGTGTGAAGTGGTATCTTATTGTGGTTTTTATTTGCATTTCCCTAATGATTAGTGATGTTGAGCATCTTTTCATATGTCTGTTGGCCACCTGTATGTCTTTGGAGAAATATCTTTCCATGTCTTCTTCACATTTCCCTATCAATTTTTTTATTATTTGTTACTGAGTTTCATATATATTTTGGCTATAAATCCCATATATATGAAATTTACAAATGTATTCTACCAGTCAGTAGGTTACCCTTTTGCTTTGTTGGTGTTCTTTGCTGTGCAGATTTTCAGTTTGATGTAGTTCCATATGAGTATTTGCTAGTTTCCCTTGCTCAAGGGGACATGTCCACAAATATATTTCTCAGACTAATGTCAGTTTATTTGTGTTGTTTTCTTCAAGGAATTTTATGGTCTCAGACCTCATATTTAAGTCTTTAACATCTTTTGAGCTTATTTTTGTATATGGTGTATAGTTTCAATTTTTTGTATGCATCTTTCCAGTTTTCCCAACATCACTTGTTGAAGAGAATGATGTTACTTCAGTGTATTTTTTATATAGTTTATCATAGATTTTTTGACCATGTAAATGAGGGTTTCTTTCTGGGCTCTTTATTGTGTTCCATTGATCCATGGGTCTGTTTTTGTGCCAGTACCACACAGTTTTGATTATAGCTTTGTAATATAGTTTGAGATCAGGGAGCATGGTACCTCCAAACAGTTTGTTCTTTTTTCTTAGATAAAGAAGTACACACAGACTGAAAGTAAAGGGATGCAGAAAGACATTCCATACAAATAGAAATAAAAAGGACACTAGGGTAGCAATACTCGTATCAGACAAAATACACATCAAAACAAAGAATATAAAAAGAGACAAAGAAGAACATTACATCATTTTAAAGAGGTCAATTCAGTAAGGGTATATAATGATTGTAAATCTCTATTCACCCAATATTGGGATGCCTAAGTATATAAAGCAAATGTTATTGGACACAAGAGCAAAAATTAACAATAATGCTGTAATAGTTGGTGGTTTTAATACTCTACTTATGTCAATGGATAGGTCATCCAAACAGGAAACTAATAAGAAAATAATGGCCTTAAATGGCACATTAGACCAGTTTGACTTGATAGATATTTATGGAGATTTTCATCCAAAAACTAAGGTTATACATTTTCTCAAATGCACATGAAACACTTTCCAGAATAGATCATATACTAGGCAACTAAACAAGCCTCAACAAATTCAAGAAGATTGAAATTATATCAAGCATATTTTACTATGACAGTGACATGAAACTAGAAGTCAAGTACAAGGAAAAAACTGGAAAAACACAAATATATGGAATTTAAACAACATGTTTCTAAACAATCAGTGGGTCAAAGAGGAAATCAAAAATTTTCTTGAGAAAAATGAAAATGAAAATACAACCTTACAAAATCTAGGGGATGCAACAAAAGCAGGTGTAAGAGGAAAGTTTCTAGTTATATATGGTTACCTCAAGAAGCAAGATAAATTCCAAATAAACAATCCAATTTTATACCTCAAAAACACTAGAAAGAGAGAAATAAACAAAACCCAAAGTAAGCAAAATGAAATAATAAATATCAGAGCATAAATTAGTGAAATGGAAAATATAAAACAATAGAAAAGATGAATGAAACTGAGTTGGTTCTGTGAGAGGATAAATAAAATTGACAAGCCTCTAACAAGACTCATCACGGAGAAAGGAGAGAGAACACAAATAAATAAAATCATAAATGAAAGAGGAGAGATTACAACCAATACCACATAAATACAAAGTATTATTAAAGAATACTATAAACAGCCCTGGCTGATGTAGCTCAGTGGATTGAGCGCAGGCCTGTGAACCAAAGGATCGCAGTTTGATTCCCAGTCAGGGCACATGCCTGGGTTGCAGGCCAGTTCCCAGCAGGGGACGCACAAGAGGCAACCGCACATTGATGTTTCTCTCTCCCTCTCCCTCTCTCCTTCTCTTCTCCTCTAAAGATAAATAAATAAAATGTTTAAAAAAATAAAATGTAGTACAGCAATAAAAAAAAGAGTACTATAAACAACTATATGCCCAAACCTTGACAATCTAGAAGAAATGGACAAATTTTTAGAAACACACAATCTTCCAAGTCTAAACTAGGAATAAGCAGAAAATCTGAATTATCTTCACACTTTCTTTGGACAGGCTAGTCCTGCAGACTGGTATTGCACTGTTTTGTTGACTCTCTTAAAGTCTGGGAGCCCCCTGTGTGTGCAGTAAGGTGGGAGGGAGGAGCAGCACCTTGCTGCACCTGCTAGATCAATCTCCTGGTGAAGGGACTCCTTGTATGCACATTATGGCACTCTCCTGCTCATGACAGGTCTAGCTCCAGCAGGAGTGGCTGGGAATGTGCTGCAGAGCTCAGCAGAGCAGGTCAGCTGGAGAATGTGAATGAAGCTATGGCAGCTCTCCAGGTTCAGGGGAAAGTAATCTATAAGACTCACCCTTCCTCTGGTGTTAGGTTATTTCCTCACCTCTTGGTTCTGCAACTTTCTCTGTGAGGCACTCTTTCTTGCTGAGATGTGCAGAGGCTGTTCAATTGGCTCACATTTATCTCTCAGGAGAATTTGCACCAAATATAGATGTACATGTATCCTTGTGAGGGGTGAGCTCAGGGTCCACCTAGACTACTATCTTCTCTGTTGTTTTTTTAATATTGTGCTTTAGGCATTGGCATCTAGTCATTGTAACTTTTGTCATTTTCTTGATTGCCTCCTGTGAAAATTTATTAGTATGTCACTATTTATTCCTTTTTTAATATTTGAACTCTTGATGTTATATTTAGAATGACTTGCAAGTGAATATGCAGCTAAGCTACTCACTTCCTCTCACCCTGTAAAATTTCCCAAAATGAGCTACCCACTTCTCTTTGGAACGGGTTATTTGTATTCATTTTTATTTGAAAAGTCAATGTGAAATGCCTAACCTTTCACCTATGTGGATGCTGCTGGAGTTTTATTTTACAATATGATATATAATTCCTCATGTGGTGAAGATTGTGGATCTTACTGAAGAGAGAGAAAGAGATTTGAATTCATAATTCTCTTAACACTACTGTCTCACAAGAAGTTCAGCTTATTGTATCTTTAAAGGTGCCTTCAGTTTTCATTTTAACAATGTTGTTTTTGCTTATTGATATCCCTGATAGTGTTTTAAGATAGATTTTATATTTAATATGATGTTTTTCCAGTCAGAGATTTCAGGTAGAATATGAGAAACAGATCCTCTTTTACTCCTTTTTTATCTTCTTCCCAAATAATTTTGATTTCATTACAAAAATGTGTCTGTAATTAAATTCCTTTTCTTGGGGAAGAAAATAAGAAATGTTTTTGCACTGGCTAGTGTGGCTTAGTGGATTAAGCACCAGCCTGAGAACCAAAGGGTCGCCAGTTTGATTCTCAGTCAGGGCACATGCCTGGGTTGCCAGGTCGCCAGTAGGAGGCTCTCAGGATGCAACCATACATTAATGTTCCCCTCCTTCTCAACTTCCCTTCCCCTCTCTCTAAAAATAAATAAATAAAATCTTTAAAAAGAAAGAATGAAAATGCCTCCTTTAAAAAAAGAGGAAAGAAAGAAATGTTTTCCTCATCGTAGGCCCACAGGGCTGTTCTCTGCAGTATTCACTGCCTCATCTTTCCCCAAAACTGAGCTGTGATACAAAATCCTGTTCTTCTCTGACCTTTCACAGTGATTTTTAGATAACTGCAGCTCTTCACCTCTCTGTATCCCATATCTGATGCTGACAATCACCTTCTTGAGAACAACTGTGAGATACAAACTCAAAATGCAGACATGCACTCAGAAAGTGGGATTTTCAGGGAACCCCAATGTCGTAATTAATTTTTGTTGGTTGCAAACTTCTGTGATGCATGCTCAATTCTGGTATAGTTACAAGGAAAAAGGGATGGTAGTAGCCAGTGAGGTCTATAATAGAAACCCCTACCAACTTAAAAGGAATCTGTTGGCTGCCAACATGACAAATGAGGTTCTGGAAGATGCTACACACTAACACCAGATAACTAACATTTCCAGGGAAATGAATCATATTTTCCCTTTGTCCACATGTTTGGAGAAATAAAGTTACGAAGCCTAAAATTTCAAAGGATGTCCCACTGAGGGCTCAGTGGATAAAGTAGGGATTTGTAATCCTGTTTTGCCTTGTATAAAAATGTCTATAGGGTCAAAGTACATTATGAGGTTCTTAAAACATTTTCAAACCACGATTCGTTTTAGGAATAAATGAAGAAGATTTCACAGAATCAAATAACTGGACATGGAAAAGTCAAGAAGATTTCAGTTCAGCAAATTTAAGTAAAAATAGAATTCTCTGTTCATTTTTCTCAGTCATTTTCCCCACAAAACACCTATAAATATTGTCAAATCTGAGCTTTCTTGTTTTCTTAAGATTAAAGTTAAAGTCCTAACTCCATCTGGTATATAGGATTTTTATATTTTGGGATAAAAATGAGACAGCATATCATTATACTTCAGAAAACATGCATTTGTAGAGGAAGCATTTCATTCCCTGCCTACAAACCTAGTCAGACACTAATACTTGATCAATTATATTATTTAATAACATGTGTGTAGTGTTTGTTGTTTCTTTCTCTAGAAATCAAGATGCTAGTGAACTCATTCTTTTTTATCCTGATCTAATTGTCCACTTTGATAAAAATATCTCTGCAGTTATGATTCACTTTTTGTTGAGGTCTTTACATTCCTTGTGCTCACCTATAAGTGGTAACCTCAATCAACATTAACCTATTTGTTTTCATCTCTGGTAAGTGTTATGTGAAATACATTTATGTGTTTAGGAACAAGGTGACAAAATAGTGGTATGCTCTTGATAAATCTCACATACAGTATGGTAGCTTATGAGTCATTCTTTAAGTGGTATAGACGTTATTGTCTTACATGACTTATTCTTACAACCATACATAAATCACAATGAACCACCAGAGGAACTTTCAGTCCTTACTCATAATAAAGAAAAGATTTCACAGATTGTCTTGATCAAGTCTGAATGAGGTTGAAGAAGGAAAGGATTCCTAATAAATAATTGGTTTAAACTTCATGTCAGCTAATAATAAATACATCTATGCAAAATTTTAACTAGGAAATTTCATTTTGTTTCATGCATGCTCCAAGACTATGGAATGGAGCTTCTGAAGATTTTGGAAAGATTTCCCTTAGAGTTCAGTATTATAGGCTTTTAGTTTAGGGAAGGGAAATCCTTTTCCAGGAAATCTCATGAGGCTTTGTTTTTAAAGCATACTTGGCATACAATATTATATTAGTTTCAGTTGTACAGTTTAGTAATTTGACATTTATGTACCTTATAAAATGATTATTGCAGTAAATCTAGTAGTTATCTATTACCATACAAAGTTGTTACAATATTATTAACTATATATATTCTATGTTGTACAGTACATCCTCATGACTTATTTATTTTATAATTGTAAGTTGTACCTCCTAATTCCCTTCCCTTCTTGTAACAAATAGTTTGTTCTCTGTGTGTATGAGTCTCTTTCTATTTTATTTTGTTTGTTTGTTTTTGCATTACACATATAAGTGAAATAATACAGTATTTGTCTTTATCTGACTTATTTCACTTGGCAAAATACCTTCTAGGTCCATCCATGTTGTCACCAATGGGAAGATTTCATTAATTTTTATGGTTGAGTAATATTCCATTATATACATATAACAAGTTAGATTAATGAAATGGGAGAGTGGAGAAAAGTGAACTGACATTTATTGAGAATTCATTCTTTCAATAGCTCTTCAAGGTAAATATTAATGTCTCTATTAAAAATAAAGAGAAGAATGACCAGAAAGGTTATGTTGTTTGGCCTGTGTTACATAGCTAGAGTGTAAATAAGATTTTATGTGGAATGAGAATAATAATAATAATAAAACATTTAGCACCAATTATATCCTTATTTATTACATATTTGTGTTTCCAATCACTATAATGATGTAATTGCCATTTATAATGAGTTAAACTGGAGTTTGAATAAGTTATGTTACTTATTAAAAGTAACAGGGCTGATCTTTTAACATAGTTTGCTCTACTTCCCAACACCAGTCTCTTCTATGAACTTTATATAATTTGCCATACATAGGTGCCTTAAAAGAGACATGATAAACAAGGATACAAATCAGAGGCCCTTGAAATAATATAAGTGAGACATTATCAAGAAAAGAAAAAAGTCGCTGTTGCTATGTGGGACCTCTTGTGGTTCCATATAAATTTTTGAAATATTTGTTCTAGTTCTGTGAAATATGTCATTGGAATCTTGCTAGAAATTGGGGTGAATCTATAGATTGCTTTGGGTAGTATGGCATTTTAATGATGTTAACTCTTCCTATCCATGAACATAGTATATGCTTCCATTTATTTGTATTTTCTTCAATTTATTTCTTCAGTGTCTTATAATTTTCTGGGAACAGGAATTTTACATCCTTGGTTAGGTTTACTCCTAGGTATTTTATTCTTTTTGAAGCCATTGTGAATGGGATTGTTTTCTTAATTTCCCTTTCTGTTAGTTTGTTAGTGACATATAAAAATGCAAACGATTTCTGGATATTAATTTTGAATCCTGCTACTTTGCTGAATTAATTTATCAGTTCTAGTAATTTCTTGGTGGAATCTTTGGGACTTTCTATGTACAGTATCATATCATTTGTAAATAAATACAGTTTTACTTCTTTCTTTCCAATTTGGATACCTTTCATTTCTTCTTGTCTGATTGCTGTGGCTAGGACTTCCAGTACTATGTTGAATAAGAAAAGTGGAAGTGGACATCCCTGTCTTGTTCTCAGCCTTAAGGGGAAGGAGTATAGTTTTTGCCCAATGAGTATGATGCTGGCAGTGGGTTTGTCATGTATGGCCTTTATTACATTTAGTTGTGTTCCCCTTACTACTACTTTGCTAAGAATTTTTATGAGAAATGGGTGCCGGATTTTATCAAATATTTTTCTGCACCTATTGATATGATAACTTGGTTTTTATTCTTCACTTTGTTTATGTGGCAAATCACATTTATTGATTTGCAAATGTTGTACCAACTTTGCATTCCCAGCATAAATCTCTCTTGATTGTGGTGTATGATCTTTTTAATGCATTACTGCATTTGGTTTGCTAAATTTATTGAGAATTTTAGTGTTTATGTTCATCAGGGACATTGACCTATATTTTTTTCTGTAGTGTCTTTATCTGGTTATGGAATTAGGATAATGTTGGCCTCATAAAATGAGCTTGGGAGCCTTCCCTCCTCTTGAATTTTACAAAATTTGAGAAGGAGCAGTGTTAGTTCTACCCAGAATGTTTGGTAAAATTCACCAGCGAAGCCATCTGGTTTAAGACTTTTATTTGATGGAAGTTTTTTTATTACTACTTCAATTTTTTTTTTATTTTTTGTCCTCAACAGAGGACATTTGTTTTCATTGCTTTTTTTGAGAGAGAGAAAGGGAGAGACAGAAACATCAATGCATCAAGGACTTTTATTTGTTGGGAGTACTTTATTACTGTTTCAATTTCACTAGATGTAATCTGTCTATTCAGATTCTCTGATTCTTCCTGATTTAATTTTAGAAGATTGCATATTTCTAGGAATTTATCCATTTCAACCCCAAGAAAGAAGATCAAGGTTGGAGGAATCATGCTACCTAAAATAAAAGTATACTATAAGGCCATAGTAATCAAACAAGATGGTACTGGCATAAAAATAGATGCATAGATCAATGAAACATAATAGAGAGTCAAGAAATAAACCCACATCTTATAGCCAATTAATATTCAACAGAGGAAGCAAGCACATACCAGGAGCTGAAGATAGTTTATTCAGTAAATGGTGTTGGAAAAATGGACAGACGCATGCATAAAAATGAAACTAGACCACCTTCTTACACCACACACAAGAACAAATTCAAAATGTATTAAAGATGTAAATGTTAGATCCAGAACTGTAAAAATCTTAGAAGAAAACATAGGCAGCAAAATCTTGGACACAGCTCATAGCAATATTTTATCAGATCTATCTCCCCAGGAAAGGAAAATGAGAGAAAAATAAACAAATGGGGCTATATCAAACTAAAACGTTTTTGCAAAGCAAAGGAAAACATCAACAATATAAAAAGACAACTCACAGGATGGGAGAACATATTCTCTGATATACCTGATAAGCGGTTAATATCCAAAAATGTATAAAATACTTACTAAACTCAACACCACAAAAACAAACAACACAATTAAAAAATGTTAAAAGGAACTGAATAGACACTTCTCCAAGGAGGACATACAGATGATCCATAGACATAAGAAAAGATGCTCAGCATCATTAGCCTTCAGAAAGACACAAATTAAAACCATGATGAGATATCATCTCACAGCTGTCAGAATGACAGTCATCAATAAATCAGTAAACAACAGGTGCTGATAAGAATGTGGAGAAAGGGGAACACTTTACACTGTTGGTTGGAATGCATATTGGTTCAATCACTGTGGAAAGCAGTATGGAGATACTGAAAATAATTTAAAAATGGACCTGCCTTGTGACCCAAAGATTCCACTTCTGGAAATATATCCAAAGGAACTCAAAACACTAATTCAAAAGAACATGAGCACCCCTATATTCATTGCAGCATTAATTACAATCGCTAAGATGGAAGCCTCCCAAGTTTCCATCAGTAAATGAGTAGATCAAAAAACTGTGACACATTTATACAATAGAATATCACACAGCAGGAAAAAAAGAAGGAACTCCTACCTTTTGTGACAGCATGGATGGAACTGGAGACTATTATGCTAAGTGAAATAAGTCAGTTTAGTGAAAGACAAATACAATATGCTCTCACTTATAAGAGCAATCTAATGAACAAAATAATCTTATGAACAAAATAGAGCCAGAGGCATGGAAACATGGAACAGACTGACAGCGGCCAGAGAGGTGGGGACAATGGTGGAAAGAAGTCAATGGGTCTAGTCAAAGAACATTTATGAATGACCCATGGCCATGGACAACAGAGGGAGAAATGACTGTTGGAGTGGAGAGTGAGCTGGGTGTAAGAGGGCAAAGGGGAAAATATTGGGATAACTGTAATAGAATAACAATAATTTTTAATATTTCATTGATTATGTTATTACAGTTGTCCCATTTCTCCCCCATCTTTCCCCACCACTCTGCACACCCCCTCCCATCCACATCCCCCCCTTTAGTTCATGTCCATGGGTCATAAGCTCTTTAGCTTCTACTTTTGCCACACTATTCTTGCCCTCCCCCTGTCTATTTTCTACCCACCATCTATGCTGCTTGTTCTCTGTACTTTTCCCCCCTCTCCTCCTCCCACTCCCCTGTTGCTAACCCTCCATGTGATCTCCATTTCTGTGTTTCTGTTCCTGTTCTAGTGGTTTGCTTAGTTTGCTTTTGATTTAGGTGTGGTTGTTAATATCTGTGAGTTTGCTGTCTTTTTACTGTCATATTTTTTATCTTCCTTTTCTTAGATAAGTCCCTTTAACATTTCATATAATAAGGGCTTGGCGATGATGAACTCCTTTAACTTGACCTTATCTGAGAAGTGCTTTATCTTCCCTTCCATTCTAACTGACAGCTTCGCTGGATAGAGCAATCTTGGATGTCGGTCCTTGACTTTCCTGACTGGAAATACTTCTTTCCAGCCCCTTCTTGCCTGTAAGGTCTCTTGAGAAATCAGCTGACAGTCTGATGGGAACTCCTTTGTGCGTGACTTTCTCCTTATCCCTTGCTGCTTCTAGAATTCTCTCCTTCATTTTAATCTTGGCTAATGTCATTATGATGTGCCTTGGTGTTTTCCTCCTTGGGTCCAATTTCTTTGGAACCCTCTGAGCTTCCTGGACTTCCTGGAAGTCTATTTCCTTTGCCAGATTGGGGAAGTTCTCCTTTATTATTTGTTCAAATAAGTTTTCCACTTGCTGCTCTTCCTCTTCCCCTTCTGGTACCCCTATAATTCGCATGTTTGGACATTTAAAGATGTCCTGGAGGTTCCTAAGCCTCTCCCCATTTTTTTGAATTCTTGTTTCTTCATTCTTTTCTGTTTGGTTGTTTCTTTCTTCCTTCTGGTCCACTCCATTGATTTGAGTCCCAGTTTTCCTCCCATCACTATTGGTTCCCTGTGCATTTTCCTTCATTTCACTTATTGTAGCCTTCATTTGTTCATCTAATTTGCAACCAAAATCAAACAATTCTGTGAGCATTCTGATCACCAGGGCTTTGAACTGTGCAGCTGATAGGCTGGCTATCTCTTGGTTGCTTAGATGAATTGGCTCTGGGGCTTTGATCTGTTCTCCTGTTTGAGCCATTTTTGTTTTGGTTTTGGTCTGGTCACGGCTGTTACTTAGTGAGGGGCAGAGCCTTAGGTGTTTACCAGGGCGGGGCAGCCCAGTTGCTGGGTTGTGATGCTAGATGTGGGGGTGGGGTCTGAGAGGGAACTATTGCACCTGCTCCACTCTCTCTCAGATTCCAGTCCCCTCCACCACTTTCCCCAAGCAAATTGGGCCCTTCTGGTGCTGATTTCCATGTGGGTGGGCTTGTGTATGTTCAAAGACCCTGTGGGTCTCTCCAACAAATTCTCCTGTGAGGCTAGGAGTCTCTCCTGGCACTTCAACCCCCAGAAGTGTTTTCAATCGGTGCTTTTAGGCTTTATTTCCCAGTGCTGGGGCCCTGGGTTGCGCAGTGTGTCTCGCTGCCTGTTTTCACCTGGTTTATCTGTGCATGAATGTGTGACCATGGTCAGCCTCCTGTGCGCCTCGCTTGGGCTGCTCGTTGCCTCCCTGGGCCCGGTAACCGCCATCTGTCGCCTGCATGTCTGGGACCACTAGCCACTGCTTTTTCCTGCCATGGTCCCTCTCCAAAGGCCGCTGACTCCACCCCTCTTACTGGTCTGGTTGAATCATTGTTGGACTTCTGTACAATTAAATTTTCTGTCTGTTTTGGTTGGGGTTTTTTCGTTCTAAATTTTTATTGTCCTTAATTTTGGTCGTGAGAGGAGGCACAGTGTGTCTACCTATGCCTCCATCTTGGCTGGAAGTCCCGAATAACAATAATTTTTTTAAATGAAACATCAGGTAGGAAAATCTCATCTAGAATGTTCTCCTTTTGTTATATTAGGTTGGTCAAAAAGTCTGTTATCTTTTTTCCATAAAAAACATTTTTCATTTTCACCAATAACTTTATTGCTTTGGATATTTTGAGTATGTCAGCTATCTCCCACTATTGGCTTCTAGTGGGGAGAGGCCAGAGCTGCTAAACATCTTCCCCTACATAAAAAGCACCACAGCAAAGAATTATTTGGTCAAAATTCAATAGTACCATGAAACTTTGCAAACCACTTTTGACAGTTTCGATCAGTCGCAGTACCATCTCCACACGCTGCACAAATCTTTTTTTTTTTTTTTTTTTTTTTTTTACTTTTCAGTTGCATTACTACCTTTCTTGAAATAATAAAACATAATATACTAAAAATGTTGCATATTCTCTTCCATCTTCAATATTAAAGTAATTGCACCAAAATTTACCAATTTTGATATATTTTTCTAATGCATGCTGAAATGACAGCTGTCAAAATACAATCTAGCAAAATTGTTTCAAATGAAGTTAAAGAGCTAAGAACTACTAGAACCATGTTAAGGAAAGAAAAAAAAATGTAATGGACCTTTTAGCTAATGCAATACACTTATGTTCATTTAGCTTTTGTTTTTAATCACCCCTGCTAGATAACAGGGTCTTTGGGGGGCATTATCCCTTTCTGATTCATCTTGTTATCCTCTACAGTGCAGACAACTGAATACTATTCCATAAAGATTTGTGCCACCCTTTAGAGTAGATTTCTTCATCTCTGCTTTTCTCCTTACATTTTATTCACTATTATTTGTGAGGACCCTGCCTTCTGCTGGTGTAGTTCTCAAAAAGAGATAGAGGTGACCTCAGATAAGATAGCATGGTACCAAAATTATATTTCCATGCATAATTGAAGTGCATTTAGCCTTGGCTGGTGTGGCTCAGTGGACTGAGCGCCAGCCTGCAAACCAAAGGGTCACTGGTTTGATTCCTAGTCAGAGCACATGTCTGGCTTGGGAGCTGGGTTCCCAGTTGGGAGCACTTAAGAGGCAACCACCTATTGATGTTTCTCTGCCTCTCTTTCTCCTTCCCTTCTCCTCTCTCCAAAAATAAATAAATAAAATCTTTAAAAAGTTTTTTTAAAAATAAAGTGCATGTAAACAAAAATTGCCAGAGATAGTTTTGGATGAATTGTGTGAGACAGAAAGGCAAAATCACTAAAGCCAAATGTTTATTCTTGTCAGGGACAAGCACTATTCTTGGAAATAAGATAATTTAAAAATATTTTGTTTTCTTCTTTTTGTTAATGTCTTTGAGCTAAGTGCATTTTAATATGAAGAGTGAAGACAAGTGTCACAGAAGATCTCTATAAATTTCTTAAACACGGTGATTTACTCTCTTCTCTTCACAGTTAGTAAAGATTCTTTGTTTATTTGTTTATTGCCTTTCACCACCAACAAATTGTAAGGTCCATGGAAGCAGAGATCATGTCTTTTTTAATTAACCAGTATATACTCAATGTAGTACAATGTTGGGCATGTAGAAAATAATCAATAAATATATATCAAATCAATGAATGAATGCAATGATTTATCTTTGTAATAAAATTTGTACTTTTGCCAAGTAGATAATCAAAATTTAACTTAGAAGTAGGGAAAAAGCACTGTATAATAATTTTGGAAGCCTTTTTCGTATAAGTAAACATGATTTACTAAATATTTTTTATCAAACAATTCTAAAGATTCTGTTAAACTTCTGATTATTTAAAATTCTATTTGATTAATACCCATGATCTATGCAACTAAATAAACCTATTCAACTATTTTTTATTCACTATATGCAATAATGCACTTTTTTTAAAAGTGAGGAATAATGAAGTAACTTGATGTTTTACTTTGGAAGCTTAAGGCTTTTTCTTTTGCATGTGAGCTAGAATTTCACTGAACTACTTAGATTAAGTTTAGCTAAAATTTAATTATGAAAAAGGAACTACATAAAGCAAAGTTCTACCAAGCAGTTAGCAACCAGAGACTAAGGAAAGCCAATGGTACAATTCCAGCCTGAAACCAAAGGTTTGAGAATGAGGACAGCTGATGTTTTAGTTCCAGTTTGATTCAGAAAGCCTGAGAACCAGGAGAGCTGTTGGTGTAAGTTCCAGTTTGAAAGCCAACAGGCTTGAGATTCAATGAGCTGATGTTTCAGTTCTAGCCCAAACACAGGGGGAAAAAATCCATGGGCCAGCTTTCAGTCAGGTACTGGTTTCCTCTTACTAAAAATATAAGGACACTCAGTCTTTTGCATCAGTATACCAATCAAAATGTTAATATCACTCAAAAGCAACATCACAGACAAACTCAAAATAATATCTGACCATGGCCCTGTTGAGTTGTTGAATAAAATTAAGCATTACTGTTATTCTCAACAAGGAATTTTTGAAGTATTACAAATTGTGATTTTTATTGATGTACTTCTTTGCTTATTAGCTCAGATCTTGGATCTTTGTTAAACCTCTCTTGCAATTTGTTTTTTAATTGTTTATGCTATTACAGATGTCCTATTTTCCCCTTCAAGTCCCCTTCCACCCAGCCTGCCCCCACTTCCATAGTCAATCCCCACACTGTTGTCCATATTCATGAGACATACATGTATGTTCTTTTAGTAATTACTTTACCTTCTTTCAATCAGTCCTTACCTTACCCCTCCTTTCTCACAGCTGTCAGTCTATTCCATGATTCCATGCTTCTGGTTCTACTTTTCTCATTAGTTTATTTTGTTCAAGATTCCTTTTATAAGTGAGATCATATAATACTCATCTTTCACTGACTGGCTTATTTCACTTAGTATAATAGTCTCCAGTTCTATCCATGTTGTCACAAAAGGCAAGAATTCTTTCTTTTCTTTTCTTTTTTTTTTCTGCTGCATGGCACTCCATTGTGTAAATGTACCACAGTTTTTTAATCCACTGATGGGCACTTAGGTTGCTTCCAAATCTTGGCAATTGTAAATAGTGTTGCTATGAACATAGAGGTGTATAAGTTCTTTTGAATTGGTGTTTTGGTATTCTTAGGGTATATTCCCAGCAGTGGAAATTCTGGGTCAAAAGGCAGTTCCATTTTTAATTTTTTGAGGAAACTCCATGCTGTTTTCCACAGTGGCTGCACCAGTCTGTGTTCCCACCAACAGTGCACTAGGGTTCCCTTTTCTCGACATCCTCGCCAGCATTTGTTGTTTGTTCATTTATTAATGATGGTCATTCTCACAGGTGTAAAGTGATACATTATGTAGTTTTAATTTGCAACTCTCTGATGGTTAGTGATGTTGAGCATCTTTTCTATATATCTATGGACCATCCGTATGTCCTCCTTGGAGAAGTGTCTATTCACATCCTTTGCCTGTTTTTTAATTGGATTGTTTGCCTTCCTGGTATCAAGTCATGTGAGTTCTTTATGTATTTTGGAGGTCAAACACTTGTCTGATGGATCATTGGGACATATGTTCTCCCATAAATTGAGTTCCCTTTTCATTTTGATGATGTTTTCTTTAGCTGTGCAGAAGATTTTAATTTGATGTAGTCCCATTTGTCTATTCTTTCCTTTATTTCACTTGCCCTGGGTGATATACTGGCAAAAAAAAAAAATTCCTACATGAGGAATCTGAAATTTCACTGCCTGTTTTCTGCTAGAATTTTTATGGTATCTGATTTATATTTATGTCTTTATCTATTTTGAATTTATTCTGGTGTGTGGTGCAAGTTGGTGGCCTAGTTTCATTGTTTTGCATGTACCAGTCCAGTTCTCCAAACACCATTTATTGAAGAGACTGTCTTTACTCCATTTAAGCTTGTGTCCTGTTTGTCAAACATTAATTGACCATAGAGACATGGGTTATTTCTGCACTCTCTATTCAGTTCCATTGATCTATGTGTCTTTTTTTATGCCAACACCAGGCTATTTTAGTTACAGTGATCTTGTAGTACAGTTTGATATCAGGTATGGTGATCCACCCAACTTCATTCTTCTTTCTCAAGATTGCTGAGGCTTTTCTGGCTCTTTATTTGTTCCATATAAATTTTTTGAATATTGTTTCTAGATCTGTGGAGAATGCCTTTTGTATTTTAATAAGAATTGTGTTAAATCTATAGGTTGCTTTGGGAAATATGGGCATTTTAATGGTGTCAATTCTTCGAGTACATAAACAGGGTATATGCTGCCATTTATAGTGTTCTATACTTTTACAAGTACAGGTATTTTACCTCCCTGTTTAAATTTATTCTTAGATACTTTATTTTTTTGTTGCTATAGTAAATGGGATTTTTTCATATTTTCTTTTCTGATTGTTCATTGTTGGTGTACAAAAGTGTGATCAGTTTCTGGATATTGAACTTGTATACTGTTACTTTGCCAAGTTCACTTATTAGGTTGAGTAATTTTTGGTGGAGCCTACAGGATTTCCTATGTGCAGCATCATGCCATCTGCTAATAATGACAGTTTACATCCTCCTTTCAAATTTGGATGCCTTTATTTCATCATCTTGTATGATTGCTATGAGTAGGGCTTCTAGTACTATGTTCAACAAGAGCGGTGAGAGCTGACACCCTTTTCTTATTCCTGATCTTAAGGGAAATGCTTGTAGTTTTTGCTTATTGAGTATGATTTTGGCAGTAGGTTTTCCATAAATGGCCTTTATTATGTTGAGTTATGCTCCTTCTATTCAGAGTTTGCTGAGTGATTTTATTATAAATGGTGCTGAACTTTATCAATTGCTTTTTCTGCATATATTGATATGATCATGTGATTTTTGTCTTTCATTTTCCTTATGTGATACATCACATTCATTGATTTATGAATATTATACCATCTTTGCATCCCTATAATAAATCCAACTTGATTGTGGCATATGATCTTTCTAATGTGTTGCTGAATCCAGTGTGCAAGTATTTTTGTTGAGGATTTTAGCATCTATGTTCATCAGACATATTGGCAAATAATTTATTTTGTTGTGTCTTCACCTGGTTTTGGGATTAGGATAATACTGACTTTGTAAAAAGAGCTCAGGCATCTTCCATCTTCTTAAATTTCTTGGAATTATTTGATTAAAATAGGTGTCAGTTCTCATTTGAGTGTTTGATAAAATTTGCCTCTAAAGCCATGTACTCCAGGGCTTTTGAATGCCAGGAGTTTTTTTATTACTTCTTCAATTTTGCTGGTGGTTATTGGTCTTCTTAGGTTTTTTGCTTCTTCTTGATTCAGTTTTGGAAGATTGTATATTTCTGGAAATGTATTCATTTTCCCCAGGTTGTTCAATTTCTTGGCATACAGTTTTTCATAGTAATTTTTTAAAATCCTTTTTATTACTGTGGTATGAATTGTTACTTCCCTTTCATTTCTGATTTTATTTATTTGGGTGCTCGCTCTCTCTCTCTCTCTCTCTCTCTCTCTCTCTCCCATAACAGAGAACAAGGGCATTTCTATAGACTGCAGTTGGGGTCTAATCAGCAAATGTTTCTTTCCAGGACAAGGATTTAAACTTTTATCTTTGATTTGACATTGTTGGTAATTCTCTCAAATTCAACATTCTATACCAATAGTTATACTTACAGCTTTTCTATGGATCTTCTGAATACATTAAGGATTGAATTGGATCTTTCTCTTATGAAAACTCTTCCAATTCATTTCATTGATTCAGTTTTTACTACTCTAATTAATTCTCACTGGGACCTTACTTGACTCCAAGCCCTCTAAGGGGAAGTTACAAATACCTGGAAGATATGTTTAAGCCTTTATCATAGTTTTGACTAACTATACAGACGTCAGATACTAATGTTATGGTTGGAAGATGGAAATAACACTTGTTGTATAGGCTCACTTTTATATAAAGCATTCTTTTTATGGAGTTGTATTTAAACACCTCATATCTGGATTCTTAATGCATTGTTTAAGGAACAACTATAAAGGACACTTGGACAAAACCAAGGGGGGTAGGATCAGGGGACAGAAGTGGGCATGGCTGGGGTGGTCATAGTGGTGGGGGGAAAATGGAAACAACCATATTTGAACAACAATTTAAAAAAGGCAAACCTGACTTCTGGCCAAGATGGAGGCATAGGTAGACATACTGTGCCTCCTCCCACAACCAAAAGAAGGACAACAACAATTTAAAAACAGAAAACAACCAGGACTGACAGAAAATCAAACTGCATGGAAGTCCAACAACCAAGGAGTTAAAGAAGACACACTCATCCAGACTAGTAGGAAGGGCAGAGATGGGCAGCCTTGCCCATCTCTGCGTGGGTGGACTGGGGGCCAGGCAGCAGGTGGTGAACCCAGTGAGGTGGTGGATTGTGGAGCGGAGCACATAAGGCTGCAGCTGGCCTGCAAAGCAGTAACAGGCAGAACCAAAGAGGCGGGGGATTGCTGACTGGGCAGTCCCACATTCCTATGCAGATAAACAGGGAGAAACAACTGCAGAGCAGGATGGGCTACGCAACCCAGGGCACCAGCATGGGGAAATAAAGCCTCAAACCACTGATTGAAAACACCTGTGGGGGTTGAGGCAGCAAGAGAGGCTCCAGCTTAACAGGAGAGATTGTTGGACAGACCCACAGGTTCCTAGAGCATACAGAGGCCAACCCACCCAGTAATTAGCACCAGAAGGGCCCAATTTGCTTGTGGGAAATGAGGGAAGTGACTGAAATTGGCTGAGAGCAGAGTAAGGGCCATTGTTCCCTCTCTGACCCCTTCCCCACACAATGCAGCCACGTGAGTTATCCTGCCCTGGTGAATACCTAAGTCTCCACCCCTCACTGTGTAACAGGCATGTCACGACAAAAAAAAAAAATGGCCCAAACAAAAGAACAAATCAAAGCTCCAGAAAAAATACAAGTAAGCAATGAAGAGATAGCAAACCCATCAGATGCACAGTTCAAAACACTGGTAATCAGGATACTCACAGAATTGGTTGAATTTGGTCACAAATTAGATGAAAAAATGAAGGCTACGCTAAGTGAAATAAAGAAAAATGTACAGGGAACCAATAGTGATGGGAAGGAAACAAGGAATCAAATCAATGGTGTGCACAACAAGGAAGAAAGAAACACCCAACCAGAAAAGAATGAAGAAACAAGAATTCAAAAAAAAATGAGGAGAGGCTTAGGAACCTCCAGGACATCTTTAAACATTCCAACATCCGAATTATAGGGATACCAGAAGGAAAAGAGGAAGAGCAACAAGGGAAAAAGTTATTTGAACAAATAATAAAGGAGAAATTCCCCAATATGGCAAAGGAAACAGACTTCCAGGGAGTCCAGGAAGCTCAGAAGGTCCCAAAGAAGTTGGACCCAAGGAGGAACACACCAAGGCACATCATAATTATACTACCCAAGGTTAAAATTAAGGAGAGAGTCCTAGAAGCAGCAAGAGAAAAGGAGACAGTCACCTACAAAGGAGTGCCCATAAAACTGTCAGCTGATTTCTCAAAAGGGACCTTACAGGCAAGAAGGGGCTGGAAAGAAGTATTCTAAGTCATGAAAAGAAAGGAGCTAAACCCGAGGTTGCTCTATCCAGCAAAGCTTTCATTTAGAATGGAAGGGCAGATAAAGTGCTTCTCAGATAATGTCAAGTTAAAGGAGTTTATCATCACCAAGCCCTTATTATATGAAATGTTAAAGGGACTTATCTAAGAAAAAGAAGATAAAGAATATGACAGTAAAAAGACAGCAAACTCACAGATATTAACAACCACACCTAAAACAAAAAGAAAAACAAACTAAGCAAACCACTAGAACAGGAACAGAAACACAGAAATTGAGATCACATGGAGGGTTATCAACAGGGGAGTGAGAAGGGGATAGAGGGGGAAAGGGTACAGAGAATAAGTAGCATAGATGGTGGGTAGAAAATAGACGGGGGAGGGCAAGAGTAGTGTGGGAAATGTAGAAGCCAAAGAACTTATATGTATGACCCATGGACATGAACTAAAGCGGGGGAATGTGGGTGGGAGGGGGTGTGCAGGGCAGAGGGAAGTGAAGGGGGCAAAATGGGACAACTGTAATAGCATAGTCAATAAAATATATTTAGAAAAGTAAAAAAAGACAAACCAAGGTTATGTAGTAGAAAGAACATTGGCTTTGGAAGTAAACCAACATTGTTTTGAGTCTTAGTTCTATCAATTAATGGTTGTGTGATCTTAAACATCTTATCCTCTTAGCTTTAATTTGCCTCATTTATATGATCATAACACCACTTCCATTCTCTCTTCAACCACCCAGCTTCACACACACACACACACACACACACACACACACACACACACAGATAAATAAGCAAAGAAATATTAAAAACATAGGACACTACTATTATTGCTTCTCCATTGCCATTGCCTCCTCAAAGTCTGAAAAAGTTTTATTATGTTTCTAAATGATACATGAGAGAGGCCTTTAAAATGTTGGTCATTTTATTCATGCACAAATTAAAATCTTAGTATACTTATTATAACCCAGGTAAGAATAAAAAGGAACTTAAACTATGGTGTTCAGGATGTGCCTATGAATAGCAAAACATTTAAAAATAATGGCTTAAATAATTTATTAAATATATTATTGCCGTCATACTGTTGGTGGGAAAACAAACTTAATACTTATGGCCTAAATGCAACTCTTTGAATATTAAAAATAACTGTTTTTTCCCAGTTGCTGTTTGGAAACAGAATTAATTGCCAAACCTCAAAATGTACAAACTACTATACATTTTTAAAGATTTTTCTTGCTGTCAGTATAGAATGTTGCATTTGAATGAAAAGCCAGTAATATTAAATAAAATTAACGTAGAATTTTGTTTTAAAACTCAGAATAACTGCCCTAGCTGGTGTGGCTCAGTGAATTGAATACCACTTGCAAACCAAAGGGTTGCCAGTTCGATTCCCAGTCAGGGCACATGCCTGAGTTTCAGGCCAGGTCCCCAATAGGAGTGCACAAGAGGCAACCACACACTGATGTTTCTCTCCCTCTCTTTCTTTTTCCTTTCCCCTCTAAAAGTAAATAAATAAAATGTTTTAAAAATAAATATAATTTAGAATAACTTGTTTTAGTGTTCCACTCATACTTTTTTTTCATCTTGCTGTTCAGGTTATCTATTTTAGATGGTTGATACAATACTGCTAATAGAAAGCTTAGAGGTTGTTGTTTTATCTACAATTTCAGATTTATAGATTTGAGTCTGTATAGAGCTTTAACTTAAAAACAGTTCACTAATTTGAAATTCTAGTGGTGAGCCTGCAAAAAAGAGTGAGTGTAGTGTAATACTGAGTTATAGTTAAATCTTTAAGGGATTGTCATTTTGGCATTGGCTACTTCTTAGGATGCAAAACTAAAGAAGTTACTTTAAATTTTAACAAAGCAATTATTTGATATAATCCTAGAGGGTAAAGGCATAAGACATATGTAAAGAAATACTAGTATTGTAACAAAGAAAATCTTGGGTTTTTTCCTCCCTTAAAGAACTTTTAAAACAACACAATCATCTCTAGAGAGCCATTTTGTTTTAATGCAGGAAATTATTATTGGTTAAGCTAGAATGGTACAAAAGAAACTGAAAGAAATACATTTGAATTAGTGAAATATTAAAGCATTTTAAAAATTAATTGTGCTCTATCTTATAGGTGTTTCCAGATAATAATGCCTTATAATTTTGGGGTGTTTTATAGCAAGTACATTAAACATTTGTCAGTGTAGTGCTCAGCTACCTCTAGGGTAGAATTTAAGAGTATTTTACATGTATAAAGCAACTCTATATTACAATTAGTCAGAAACAATAAAAGCATATCACAGGCAATTAGAGCAAGCTAGTGTATAATTGTTTCACATAAGCCAATCCAGCATCATTTTCTTTTATCTTTAGAAATTTTGTCATTGAAATAACACTCAACTTCAGATGTATGCATTCTAAAAACTCATCAGTTTTAAGGATTGCATGAAATTTAATATGTTTGAATGACAATATTCCAATTTTCAAATTTAATGTTTTCAAATTTTATTTGAAGAAATGTCTATCTTCAAACTCAATTTTGAATCAGGTGTCATTTTATTTGAACTAGCTAGAGCTTCCTCATCTGTAAAACGTGTTTATATTAGGCTGGGTGTAATGTATGTAGGGAAACATGAAAGATTTCTTTCAGTTTAAAAATACATTCCAGGTTTATAAGCTTAAGGTGTCTTAAAATTTCTTTAAAAATCACTACACATACGTGTGAATGTGTATGGGTGAGGGTGATTAGTTAGCTTAGTGATAGCAGTTTAAGAGAATGTAACTTTCTTGCATACATCAAATTGCTTTATAGTGTTATACCTGAGGATGAATAGACTTTTAGATACTTTTAAATTGATAATGGCAAGGTATCTAGGCAAACTCTCTAACTTCTACTGGCTTACACTTGATTTACTTTAATGTGGGTTATGGGAAAAGAAAAACTATTGGGACTCCATTTAGAGCTGCCTGAAACAGACAGGTAAGAAAGACTTCAAATTACTATTTTTCATTACTAGAGGGTCCCTTAGGACTACATTGGAAAGAATTCTGTCTACTCCAGATAAGAGTCCCCTACTAGTTTAATGTGCCAATCAGTTGTGCTTAGTAGCCCAGAGTCATTATATTGCAGCCATTTGAATAGTTCCACACCATATGTTTCAGTGCATGGAGAATGTGATATGTGACATACTTCCAAATAATGGGAATGAAGAGCAATAATATGCTCATGGTGGAAGGAGACTGAATTGTGTGGGATCAACAGTGCTTTAGAATTAGAAAAAATTACATAAACATCAGGCACTTCACAGAGTCTACAATTCTGTATGTATCTTTTCTAGCCATATTGGCTATTCAACATTAAAGTGCACAGTTCCTCTTCTTTTCACCATTAAATAGTAACTTCTGGACTCATAGGACACACAAGTACATTTAACACAGACAGGGATAGAGGCTGGTTAGCTTCTCTTTCAGCTCAGGGTTTGTATACACTCTACTTGAGGAGTCATCTTCAAAACCAATCTCGAACAAGGTTAACTAAATCATGGTTAGCATCTGTGGTTACCACTATGATTTTAAAATATCAAGTAAGATCCTAAATATGATGTCTTTAAAATAAGGAATTGGGAGGGGGTGTATTTTCTTCTTTTTTACTTTGAGGGCCCTCATTTTATAAGGTAAAAAATCCAGCATATGCTCATTTTTAAGAGACTGAATAAGATGTATGACATATGCTATTTATATGAACTTAGCATGGAATATAGTTTGTCAAAAATGGTAACGTAATTCTAGGGTAAGAGTAAGGCCTTTACAGATCCAAGGAACTGAAAAGAAAATTGTTCCCTACTCACATCCTCCATATGGAATTTAAAATACTTTACAGAAGTCCCATAGTAACTAACTTGATGATATTATATTATTTTTAAAAGACGTTTTGGTAACTCACTTTTGCTGATGCCCTTAGTGTATCTGCCTATTAGATAATTGAGCATCTAATTATCAGTATTACACCTTAAGTAGACCATGGCCAGGCCAACTGCTCTGGTTAAGGAATAGAGCTAAAGAGTGGGGATAGACATATTTACCATAAGATGTCCATGAACATCTCTCTGATGAGGTGAGAATTAAATAGAGGGAGACAGTTGGCCATGTGTGAGTTCAGGAAAAGTTTTCTAGGCATAGGGAACAGCAAAAGTAAATTTCAAAGTCTGGAGTATATTTGATGTATTTGAGGAATAATAAGTGGTTAGATTTGAGCAAGAAGATTGAAGCATGAAATTTCAGGTAAGAACAATATGAAAAAAGCTCATGGGTAACAGATGGCTCTCCAGCATCAGGATTACTTCCCTTGTGAAGTCAGACAGCCATCCTTAAATGCCACTCAGAATATCCATATGTAGCTAAACACGTGTCCTGTATCAACTGTATAAACATGGCTTTTTGATCTCTCTGAAGGTCACTGAGTAGACTGCAAACACCAGGGAACCCAGATGGCTAACATAAGTAACACAAGGTTTACTTGAAGGAGACAAATGAACAAACGCTAAAATTCTGAAAATAGAACAAGGCAAATAAAAAAGACACTTTTGTGCTTTCTAAGCATATGACAACAAATGCTCTGCTATCAATTCAGAAAACTCACAATACTCCCATAATTGTGCAGAAAGTATACAGAAGTTGACAGATTCTATTAAAATACAGAAACTTGTAGTAGCACACAAAAGAGAATATTTAATAGTAAAATCCATCAACAATGCTGGTAGCTAACACATTTTTATTATCTCACAGTATAATTTGAATAGAATGGCATATTAGAAGCCATAGGCCAGAAAAGAACACCTAGTGTATTAGAAAATTTTAGCAGAATATATACCATTATAGCCATAGAGGAATACAGAATTTACCATTTTAAGATATAATCAGATAACCACTTTAATCAATTTTTGTCTTCACTGAATTGAAGCCTGAATAAACCAAATTGACTAATGATTTGGATTTTGGATGCACTGTATAGGCTTATAATAGCATTAATCATGTCAGCTTCAAACAATTGGCAAAAATTGGCCAACAAAATGGTTTTAAAAAGTCAAATTGATTATTCGGCATTATAAAGTTGTAACCTAAATATCATCATTGATAATAGCTAATATAATATAAAGTGGGGCAAAAATAAGTTTACAGTTGTTCATATGGAAAATGATACAATAATTAATAATAACACAAAATAAACTATGTTTAATGTTCTCATAACTGTAAACCTACTTTTGCCTTGCCTTATATGTTTTATTGAAAATACTTACATATTTATGCAGATGTAAGTGCATAGCTTTTGTTTTCCCCCCTTTTTAAAGATTTTATTTATTTTTACAAACTAAAGAAGGGAGGGGGAAAGAGAGACAGAGAGGTGAGAGAGAAACATCGATTGGTTGATTGTCTCTCACAGACCCTGACCCTGATCAGAACCTAACCTTCAACCCAGGCAAGTGCCCTGACCAGGAATTGAACCAGCGACATTTTGCTTTGCAGGATGATGCCCAACCAACTGAGCCACATTGGTCAGGGCTGTTTTCCCTCCTGAATCAAGAGTTGAGAACCATCCTATAACACAATCTTACATTCACATATGTTTTATACTTTCCCACAACTTTTATACATATTCACCTTCTAAAGGAGGTCTCTGTGAACCTCCTATTTAAATTAAAGCTGCATTCCTCTTCTCCTACCATGTTGTGGTTCTACACTTTGAATCCCCTAATCTTGTTCTATTTTTCTCCATGCACTTATCACCTTCTATCATAGTATACCAATTACATATTTAATTTTTACTTTCTGACTCACCTTTCAATATGTAATCTCTATGCCAACATGGCTGGGTGACTTGCAATGTGTCACAGGGAATATTAGGTGCTGTGAAAACAAACTGAAGTACAGTGTCCTATTTCCCAGGCTTACAATATTTCCCCTGGACAATCCCGTTTCTCTTCTGGCAGTCATTCGCAACTCTGTCTGTATGTTTTAATCACCTTTGGTGCTATAAAAAAAATTATAAAGCCAGGTCCACTTCCCAGAAAATCCTGATGCAGATTGGGCATCCTAATTTTTAACTCATTTTTCTGCTTCAATAAATTATTTCAACACATCAAAAGTACAGTGGGTGGCCTGACACAGGCCTGGGTTCAATTGCAAGCATCTATTTTATCTTGGCAAGTTCCTCAGCCTATGAACCTCAGTCTCCTCAGCTCTCAAATAAGAGTAATAATACCAAACTTGCAAGGGAATTGCAAGAAGCAAATACATATGAAACGGTACGTAATAAATGCTCAATAAATGTTACTTTCTGCTTATTTCCTTTTTTGTTTGCTTATTTCTGGCCACAGAGTTTTTGACTATTTCAATGTCCCACTGTATCCAAGTGATACTGTAGCATATTAACATCTGTTGGCTACTTATATTGTCATTGTGATTTCACAATTCATTAGTCTCTATAATACCAGTGTCTGAGATTCTGTTTTAATAATAATTATTAATTCCATCATGCCTTAAATATAATTATGATCATATAGTGAGTTCTCTGAATTGGTAGTATAGCATTTATTTTCCTGGGTTAACAAATAGTCATATGTTTGTTGTTTGAGACTTATTTCATTTCCCCACTTACATCTCCTTCCATAAATTGTTTCCAGTAGTAGTCCCTATTGTAAGACAACATTAACATGTTACAAGCTTGTACTATGATTTTTTTAAAAAAATCTTTAGGACTAGGATTGACATATACTTATATATGTATTTCCAAAAACGTGTGACCACAAGATAGTTAAAAGTATGCCTGTATACACAGATCAGAAAGGTTCATCAGAGGAATACACACAAACTGGTAGTAACTAGGGAATGCTATTCATTTTTATGAAACATCATTGTTGAAGTATAATTTATACACTAAAATCACACATTTTAAGTATACAACTCAATGAGTTTTAGACTTTACAGAATTGGGAAAATAATCTAGTTTTAGAACGTTTTCATTACCCCCAAAAAGATCAGTCATGCCCATTGTAGGCACTGCCTGTACCCAGTCCTAGACAACCATTAATCTATTTTTCATTGCTATAGATTTTCCTTTTTCAGATACTTCATTTGAATGGATTCTAAGTATGTAGTCTTTAGATCTGGCTGCTTAAACTTAGTGTAATACCTTCAAGGTCTATCCATGTTGCAGAATCTAGTTCATTCTTCTTATTTCTGAAAAACGTATAAAAATTAAATGGATATATAACTGGATTAGTTTCTGGGAGCTGTTATCACAAATTACTACAAACTTTGCTTAAAATAGCAAAAATCTGTCCTTTCACAGTTCTGGAGGCTAGAAGTTCAAAATTAAGGTGATAGGCCATGCTCCTTCTGAAGGTGCTAGGGAAGAAATATTCCTCACCTCTTCCAGCTTCTGGTGGCCTCAGGAGTTCCTTGGCTTGTGGCAGCATAACTCCAGTTTTTGCCTGTGTCTTCACATGACCTTCATCTCTGTGTGTCTGTACCCTTTCTTTTTTCTTTCAATGGCATCAGTAATTGGATTTAGGGCTCTCCCGAAGCTAGTATGACTTCATTTCAACTTGATTACATTTGCAATTATAATTTTTTCAAATAAGTTCACATTTAAAGACACTAGGGATTAAAACTTAAAATTATCTTTTGGCAGACACAGTTCAACCTCTATAACCACATTTTATTTATCCTTTCAACAGTTGATGGACATGTGGATGGTTTCTACTGTTTGGTTCTTATGAAATATGTTTTCATGAACATCACTATTTAAGCCTTTGTGTGGAAATATATTTTATTTCACTTGTATAGATTTCTCAAAGTAGAATTATTGGGTCATATAGAAATTTTTTGTTTCTCTTTCATATAAACTGATAAACTATATTACAAAGCAGCTGTAGCATTTTACATTCCTACCAGCAATGTACAAGGGCTCAAGTTTTCCCAAATTGCATACAACACTTCTTTGCTTTTTCTTTCTAATTTGCTTGCATTTATTTCTCCCTTCTCTTATTTTCTTAACTGCACTGTCTAAAATCACAGTTATAGTGTTGACTAAAAGTGGCAAAAGCAGACATCTTTGTTTTCTTTCCAATCTTAGTCAGTATATAATCAGTCTTTACAATTAAGCATAATGTTGGTTGTAAGTTTTTAATAGATGATATTTATTGGTTTAACCAAATTTTCTTCTTTTACTGTTTAGTTGAAGGTTTTTTATCATGAGTTTATGTCAGATTTAGTCAAATATTTTTTTCTCTTTCTTGAAATAATTACATCATTTTTCCTATGAACAAAATGTATTAATGTAATATGCTTTTTTGAGGTTAAAACAACCTTACATTTTAGGGATAACTGGTCATTCCATGTAATACATTTTTAAAGTTCTATATACTCAGATTGCTGGTACTTTATTGAGAATTTATGTCTGTATTTTATATATTGTTTACGTATCTCACACACCTTTGTTCTTACATTTCTCTTTCACTAGCTTCTTTTTGGCTGCATGGTTTTGCTGTATCACTTTAATTTCAATTTATTTGCTACCTTTTGATTTTACTATTTTTTAGTCATTTTCTCAATGGTTACTATAGGGTATATGTTTTAGTTGGCTCAGTCTGCCATGAGAAAATATCATATACTAGGGATTTAAACAACAACATTTTTTCTCGAAATTCTTGAGGTTGGGAATCTGAAATCAGAACGCCTGAATATTAGGGTTCTGGTGAGAACTCTCTTCCTGGCTGACAGACAGCCACTTTTTCACTATGCATATTTATGTCTTTTCCTCAGTGTGTGCACATGGAGAGAGAAAGAGAGATCTTTCCCTTCCTTATCTTTGAAGATCACCAACTCTATTGGATTAGGACCTTGCTTTTACTACCTAATTTAACCTCAATTACTTCCTACAAGTCCTAATTCCAAATACAGTCACATTGGGGGTTAGTGCTTCAAAATATTAATTTTGGGGGACAACTTAAAACATAGCAGCTTACAATATTCATTTTTGCTTATTACAATCTGCTGAATTAATTTCAATATGTATACTCAGTATGTACCTCTTTTCTCAGCCCATTCCTTTGTATTATTGTCTTATATATCATATATGTTTATTAAGCTAATAATACAATTTTATAATTATTGTTTCATGCCATTTATTTAATTGTGAGAAAAAAGTAAGTAATACATTTATACTGTTTTATATTTATTTATTTTTTAAAGATTTTATGTATTTATTTTTGGAGAAGGGACAAGGGAGGAAGAAAGAGAGGGAAACATCAATGTGTGGTTGCCTCTCTCATGCTCCCTAATGGGGACCTAGTTCACAACCCAGGGGTGTGCCCTGACTGGGAATCAAATCAGTGACCGTTTGGTTCTCAGGCCAGCCTCAATCCACTGACCCACACCAGCCAAGGCACATTTATGCTGTTTTATATTTGCATATTTACCTTTACCAATCCTCTATATTTGTGTGTGTCATGTTGTTTCTTTTCAACTTGAAGAAATTCATTTAGTATTTTTTGCAAGGAAGGTATAATAGGTACAAATTCTCTTGATATTTTCATATGTAGAAGTGTATTCTTTTGCATCTTCTTTTTTGAAAGAAAATTTTTCTGGATATGGAATATTTGGCAGGCATTGTTTTTCTTTCTACACAATGAAAATGCCAGCCCACTGCCTCCTGGACTCCATTGTTCCTGATTTGAAGTAAGCTGTTAATCTTACTTGGGTTTTATTGTACATAAGGTGATTTTCTCTTGCTGTTTTAAGAGTTTCTCTATGTCTTTGTCTTTCAATCCCTTGTCTACATGTCTCTAGGTATGGGTGTGTTTATTTTTATCCTATCATAATTCAATTGAGTTTCATGGATGTATAAATTAATATTTTTCCAAATTTAGAAATGTTCTAGTCATTATTCCTTCAAATATTCTTTTTGACCCTATACGTTACTCTCTTCATTCTAAGAATCCCATTGTCCTTATGATGGCATGGTTCTCTCTCTCTCTCTCTCTCTCCTCTGTTCTTCAGATTGGATAATCTCTATCAGTTTATCATCAACTCCAGTGATTTTTCTCCACTACCAAGTTAAATCTGCTATTGAGACCTTCTAACAATTTCTCATCTTAGTTTTTGTATTATTTAACTATAAACTTATACATTGAATGCTTTAAAAATAAATTTTGTCTATAATTTGATATTCTTTATTGAGTCATTGTTAACATATCTTCCTTCAAAATTTAAAGCATGGTTCTTTTATTCTTTGAGCACATTTATAATAGATGCTTTGAAGTCTTGTTCTACTAAGTTCAACAACTAGAGACCATCAGAGACAGTTTCTCTTGACTGCTCCCCCACGATGTAAATATGGCTCACATTTTCCTGTTGCTTTACATGTCATGTAGTGTTTTGTTATTGAAAACTGATTATTTTAGAGAATTTAGAAGAGTGTTTATGGATTTGGATCCCTTCTATAAATTGTTTTTGCTGCTCTGTTTTGTTTGCTTGGTTAATTTGTTTTGTGTCTTGTATAGACTAATTCTGTAGAATCTGTAGTCCATTTACTGTGTGGCCATGGATGTCTCTGCTTTATTTTTTAAAAGTATCACATTTTTTTTTATTTTCAATACTACTTTCATAGAGATTACCTCTCAGTCAGAATAACTTAGTGGTAAACCAGTGTTTGGTCAAAGTTTGTACTTAAACTATTTAAGTGAATGTTTTCCACAGCCTTGCTAATATCTAAGTATGGATCAGAGTACACATTTTAATTTCAGTCAGGTTAGAAGTCAATCTTTCCTGGATATACAAGGTTTCAATGATCATCTAGGGATGAATTGCCTTCCACTGATTGTCAACAAGATCACTATTGGCTTTGCCAATACCTCTGGGCATGAGTTTTTATTCTCCATGTTCCAAGTCAAGACAGCTGAGATTGCATTAGCAGGAGACTGCCAAATCTACATGCCCTACCCTACAGTGGTAGTGCTGTCACAACAAAGACCTTGAGCTTGGGGAAAAGCAACCCCAAGTTAAATTTCCACATATTCCTATTAACGTTTAGTTGTTTTTATTGCATAAACTTTTCTCAATTTGTTGTATGCCTTTGGACAATTTCCAGAATCATGAAATATTTGTTTGTCATGGAGTTGTTCAGTTCTATCCCTGCTTTGTGCTGAACCCCTCACTTTGCCATTCTGAGAGTCAAGTAGTATACATGCTCCTATGGTTTTTGAAAGACAAAAGTAATCATTTATTATCAAATGACTATTGCAATTTAGTGAACATGACTTAATTGAATAATTTGTAATAGCAGTTAAGAGTGTAACAACCTATTTCTATATTCTCCACTTCTGCATATGAATCTCTAAAATTGTGTTGCCACTTCACACATTACAGACCTTTAAAATGGTATACCCAAAGGATATTTTTATCAACAAGAATAACTCTTAAGTCTATAAAAAATGCCCTATTTTTCCAGGATTTCTAAGGTTTCATTTGTTTGTTTGCTTGTTTTTAATTTTTGCTATGCTGCTGTGGGCTCCAGGAAATATGTGAAGCCCTAGAATATGCAAATATGTAGTTGGGATTCAAATATGCAAGGCTTTTTAAAAAGTTTGCCAGATCTTCTTTCTTTGGTCCATAAATAGCTAAAAGTACTAGTTACTAAGAATACTAATATGAAATTAAAAGGGATACTATTGCATACATAGCCTAAACAGCAGCTTCTGCTTGTAAGCCTGTCCAGGAAAAAACTTATAAGTAATTAGGAGGTTTTAGCCTAGAAACTTACACGCTAAGATGGCAATGATATGAGAGAAGCCTGTAAATAAATCTGGAAGCAAAGATTAAAAGGGTAGACTTATTTAGGCTCTTCAGATATTGCTTTCCATATTTCCACATAGAAATAACCTACTAGTATATAGTTGTATTATTTTTAACATGAGTGTCTACCCTTATTATTTTCTTGTTGACCAGTGAACAAACTGTTCTAGAAATAATGGAACATTTTTTGTAGTGGAAAATGGCTTGCAAAAAGAAATTTTAAAAATAAGAGTCTTAGAAATAAAATACAACCAATCTGTTTGCATTGCCTACTACAAATGGTAAAGCCAAATCAAGAAAACTAATCTTTTTATTTCAGAGTAAATAATGAGAGTCCTTTTCTGGACCTCTTAATTATACTTTGTATCCCGTATTATCTATGTGACTATAGTTTTCATTAGCAGGTGCTATTTTTTAACTGTGAGTGAATAAAACATTGAATTTTAGAATTACAGAAGAATCACTGTATCTATTTATTCAATAGATATGGAAATTAGCATATATAAAACAGTATGTCATCCACAATTGATCATTGTAAATAAATCTCTCTTAGAATTTAATTAAAACTAAGATTTCTCTTTTCATTCTCAATGAATGTTTTTCAAGTATGGGGCAATTTGAATAAACTATCAAGATTCATATCATGGCATTATTGTGAATGTAGATAATATTTCAGGAGATTTCTAAACTTTATAATTCCAAGTTTCCAAACTACAATATAAGAGATTCATTTGCATTCTCTCTCTCTCTCTCTCTCTCTCTCTCTCCTCTCCCCACCCCCTCTCTCATAACATGGGGTTTAACAATTTTACCTCTGGTTACTGTGCAATCCTGGAATCACCTCTCACTAGTTTTGTAAACATCTATCTTAGTTTCTCTCTTTTGTAAAATGAGAATAATAGCACCTAACTCACAGTGTCATTGTAAGTAAGGCACTTAAAACAGTGCCTGGCACATGGTAAGTGCTTTTAGAAGTACATGTTATTTTGGCTTAATAATCCATTTAATTTTATGTCATTTGCACTAAAGATGAAAGGCATGAGTTATAGATATGAATCTTACTTGAACTGTGCAAATACCCTTTTAACCTTAAATTCAAATGTATGAAGCATGTTTCAAAATGAAGAAGCAATTTGAGTTTTCAGTAAAATTGACCAAGCAATATTATCAAATGTCCACTTTCATATGTAGATAACACAGATGAGTCCCCTATGTTGAATAAGCTAAACAGATTTGCTGAACATCTGTCTGACATTGTGTTTTGTGATTTAGACACAGCTCTGTTTGCAAAGATGCTTCAAGAATATTTAAATAGTCAATTTAATCAACCTTCAATTTGTTCATTACATAGAACTTAAACCATCATCTCAGATTTTTTTCCAATTGAAAAAAAAAAACTGTTTGGTACTTGAAGAGCACCTGGCAGATAACAGGCACTCAATAGTTATTGAATGGATGGATGAAAGGATGAATTTGATTCAAAGTCATGTAGACAAATTCAAAGTTCAATTTATGTCAGCATGCTATTGTAAATTCAAAGCTGCTTTAGATGTGTAAATTAAGCCAGCATTAATTCATTTCCATGGAAATTAGGTCATAGACACATGTATAACACATCTGGTTCATTTTTATCAATTCAGTACAGTTTTTTGGCACAGGTGAAATCAAGGAGATGAGAAACAATACCCTGTGATATGACAAAAAGTTTCACTTCCTTGAAAGTTACATTGTAATCTTACAGATATAATTGGTGGAATGTACTACAACTGTTTTTATTTTTGTATTATCCATCTTCCTTAAATCTGAATGTCCCTTAAACATTCCTACTTTGGCACTGTTCTAAAAGCAAAGTTGTCACATCAAGTTTAAACCAATATACTATGTCAAGAATTTCATCAGATATTTGACCACAATCCCATGTGTCTATAGTGATGTGAATGTGACACCTCTTAACTTACTAGAAATCATCTCTTACTCTGGAATACACAGCTTCATAAAGTCCTGAATTAATCTTCAGGGAGAAGAATGCCTAATAAAGAACACAATAATGTGCATCAGCTCTGGCAATAAATTTGATGAAAGGTTTCCTGAACGCCACAGCAAAGGATAATGAGTCCACTTATTAGCTCTGTGTTGGAGTTATTTATGTTCTATGACCCACAGGGAGATGAAATTTTATTTTGCTGCCTGGGCCTCCTTCCCACGGCTTCAGCATGTTGTAGCTTTGAGATCAGAACTTGTATACTGAGTGGGAATTTTTTTTTTCATCTTGGGAAATGTGTTTCTTTATTCACAAAGAAATTGTGAAGAGTTTTTCTTTTTTGCTTTTGTTGGTATTGTATGGGTTTGGTTTGGTTTTTCATGTTAATATTAAAATCTAGGAGTTTCTAAACTGTGGTGTATTTTGGTGGCTTGGGGGTTTGGGGAAGACTTATAAAGGGAAATGAGCTTATCATGTATGTGAGTTGCAATAATTCTCTGTGAAGTACATTTGAGAGCAGAGAATCAAAGTGAATGTTGTTCAATATCTTTCCAACAATATTCTCTTCTGGCTTCAATTCAATGACTAATGAGTAGAAAATATGTCATACCATTTTTACTAGTGCCTTTTGGGAGAGATATGTGTGTATTCACAATTTAATATTTACAGTTTACAGTTAATTTTTTAATTAGATTCTTTTCAGAGTTGAGTTGAAGAAATGACTACAATTCATTACACTTTATGTTCACAATTGAGTTCATTTCATGTCCCAGTTGAAGAAGGAAAACTTTGTCTATACATCCCTTATCCCTTTAGGAATTATGTAGTAATCATTTCTCTTCACTTCCAAACTCATAAATACTTGGGGTCTTTAATACCATTCCGTGATTGTTCTGTTCTTTCTTTTCATTATTGTCAACACTGCCTTGGGCACACCTTTGTGGTTACTTTTATTATTGTTGTTCTTGTCACTAGCACTTTTAAGAAAATAAAGAAAATGATGTTTATTGGGGCTTTGCCTGAGCACTTGAACCTGCACTTTATGATATTATTTTTCTCTTTTTATATTACATTTTAATTTTGCATCATTCTGAACTCCAGAGTGAGCAAGAGTGAGAAAAGAGACAGAGAGATGAAGAGAATGTGGTTATTATCATCAATCATTAAGGGTCAGGTTTTCATTTTGCATTAATCTCCCATATCTCCTCTATGTCCCATGATGTATTAACTTAATATGATGGTGCAAGCACAAAAGTTAGTCATATAACTCAGACAAGAAAAATTTAATTTTCTTTAATTCAAAATAAAATTCAAGCAATAGATTATTCATGGGATATTTGGAAAAGAAACTTGTTCTCTTTCTCTGGGATTAAGACTTGGGATTGTGAAGATTAAGAAATTAAATAAAGTATAAAAACTAAGAAAGAGGAATATAGGTTTTGAGTAAATACAGGGTTTTATTATTGCAAACATTTAGAATTTAATTGTGGTCCTCCTTCATCAGAATAAATAGAGCTCTCTTCAAATTTTGATTTATTGACATTTACTTAATTAACAAATGTATACTTAATTACAGTTTGAGCAAGGCACTGCTTTGCACAAATATAGAGGAAAACAATTCAAGGCCTGCTCTCAAGAGGTTTATAGTCTGTAAACATATGGAAAAACCAATCTTAATGTGAGATGAAATTAAGCATAGCTTTATGCAGAATTAGTTGCATAAGCAACTTTCTATGAAAATGCAAAGAAATTAGGGATTTATTATGAAAGTTAAAGCTAAAAAAGTCCTTCAATAACAAGTAATATATGAAACTGAAAAATAAGTAGTTTGTTAATTCAACAAGTGAAAATTTGGAAGGAGGTCATTTGTTTCTGGAGTGAAGAGAAGGAGCAGAGACACAGAGGTATGAAAATATCTATTGTATGAGATTAGATGCAAGTGGAATATTTGAGATAGACTTAATGAGACTAACAACCACTTGGCACTTTGATAGTGAAAAGAGAGTGAGAAATGCAAACTTGTTTTTAAGATAGAAATTGAGTCAAGAAAAGGATTTTTAGAGCAAATGAAAGAATTGACTATTAATTGTCACACGGAGAAGGGGGAAGTCATTGTTAACTGTTTTTGTATCATTTTGTGTTTTATTGCATTGACATATCAGTGTTTAGCTCTGAATGCAGTGATTTCATAATAGCACTGTTCTTAATAAATATTATCTAAGGAAAACATTAGTTGTGGTATAGGGAAAAGAACGGTGTCTTTGAAATGAGGAAAGGCTTCCTATTTAGTTTAGAAAAGTTGTTTCATCAACATTTTCTATAACAAGTTCTTCAGAATGAATAAATATGAGTCTCACAGGATTGGTGGGAGGAATATTAGGCTAAACAAACACATTTGGAGATCTCTGGGTTCAGGAGGTTAAGTATGTTATCACTGTTGCTGATGGCCATGTCATTAATATATTAGTTACACAGTAAATCTTCTAGAGAAGAATGTTCAGTGCAGGATCCCCTAAAAGTAGAAGTTGACAAGTAGACATATTTTTTTTCGGCATAGCATCTGACAAAAACATGGCCTTATATAAATAATTTAAAAACCTAACCGAAAGGTTCGCTAAGTATTATGATAGTCTCCAATTTGAAAATTTCATTCAGAAAACACAATGTGCACACTACTTTGATTCTCACCCTGAAGTTCACATATTATCTAATGCATTGTTCATGTTATGGCTAACAGATGTCACATTTTTACTACATTCATGTTGCTTAAAACTCCTTAAGAAAAGTTGTAGGTAAGATGATTAAAAGTTCTCAGTTCTGCAAAATTTGATGAGTCTCTGGTAGGATTTATTTCCAAAGGGACTGGATATCGAACATCTTATCTTTTTAGCAATTCAGAAACATCCAGAGCAAAAGCCCATGGAAATGAAAAACTGTAGGAGGAAGAGGATGGAGAATGGTACTTAGAGTTCATATATGTAAATCTGTTGGGTGTAGTGAAGGGAACTATGCTTAAACATCTATACTTGTGCTGTCCTTGAATCCTGGTTAGTGTTTTAGTTTCTTTAGATCCTAAAACACTAGTAGTTTCAAGTGGCTATGGTTTAGGGTAGGTCAAGTATAGAGTAGTGTTTCATTAAAATGAAATAATGCTTTGTTAGATTATTGCTTTTGATTTATGATGATAAGGATGGGGCTCTTTAACAAGAAAATAGGAGAACAGAAAACTATGTATGTCTACTCTCAATACTCCTAGTAAACAATTGGATATGAAGTGCATCATGGACACTGAGGCCACAGAATATTTAAAATGACTTATTTCTGGTATATTGAAGAGTTTGATATCAACCAAGCTGCCTAATGGAAGCAAAAAATATAGCCATAACTACTTATTTCTGGGGTATTAATAAATGGAATAATAAAGCCTCACACCTACCATCCTTACTGCAAATAAGTTAAGATAACTGATGAAAGCATTGCTTTTTAAAGCCATAACTCATCAATAGCAACACTCATTGCTCAGAGATGTTATTTTGCACAAATGTGGGTGCTCCAGTTAATGGTTTAGGACTGTCTATCTTCTTTAACATGCGGTGTTATTTAGAAGATGATACCTCAAACAGTGCAAATATTCATGCCAAAGTGGATGGAGGTAGCAGGGAGAGATAAAAAAGAGAGAGACATAGAAAGAGGAAATGTGGTTGAAGTTAACATTGCAGAGCTCATGCAATGGCCCTCCAATGATGGTTTTACATCATTAAACCAGATTTAATATTCCTAATTGTATAAAAATATGTATGCATGTCAGGATAACATAGGAAATTAGGGTTCAAACTATTTTTGTAGAAAAAATTCACTACATGAACTATGGTACCAATCAAGATTAATGTTGTGGAAGATTTTCCACACACACATGTACGCAAGAGTGTTCCTATCTAGAGCAGCTTGCATTCAGAAATAGACCAGCTTGATTTAGAAATCTTCTGCGTAGAAAAGAGTTGATAACTCTTGGAATCATGGTTTAATAAATTCACAAAAATACCCAGTTACAGATTTCCAATTAACTTTTTCTATTCACTTGTAAATAAGAGATATGCCAGTTTCTCCAAAGGAGAAACATGTTGAAAGTTTGAGAAAAATGAAGTAAATTTGTGTAGGAAAACTTACTGATTGTGCATTATTTGGTAGAGAATGTTCAGTGCCCTATTAATGATATGAGAATTGATGCTACAAATGAGGCCAAACATCCCTCACAGTGAGAGTACTGTCTAATATTATCTTTAAGTTCAAAATTTATTTTACACATAATTTTCTGTATCTTAATGGATATAGTTTTTAAGAATTCTCTGTATTATTTTCTTATCATTGAATCAACAAATTTTAAGTTTACAGAAATACTGAAGAAATTCCTCACCTAATTCCCACATCTTCCCTCTTTCTCCTTATCCCTCCTTTTCCTTTTCCATCCCCCTTCTCATCTTCATTTAATAATAATTATAGTTACCATTTTTGAAACTAGGCATTGTTGTAAATGTTTGTAAACTTCTTAATTCATTTTGCAAATACATATGAACATTTCTAAGACATAGAAACTGTTCTAGGAAACAACATCCTTGCTTACAAAGGGTTTACATTGTACTTCAGGAAACAGATAAACATATAAATGAGCAAAATAGTCATATATTATATGAGGTGTTACAAATGATGTAAACAGAGTGACAAAATTGTATAATGGGCTGGGTGGGGGTAAGAAATACCCACTCCAAGGAGGTAGACTGAAATTTAAAGAAGTCAGTCATACAAGATTTGGGGTCAACACATCCCCGGCATAGGTTACAATGGAGTTTAGAAAGTTAGAGAGTGAGGCCTTTTTGGCTATAGCCCACTGAGAAAGAATTACATAAGATCATGTTGGAGAAGTAGTCAGGAACTAGGAAATTCAGAAACTATGTAGGCTGATGTAAGAAATACGGATTTTATCCTGGGAGCCATGGCACTCCATTGAAATATTATATGTAGAGAAAAGATATGATCTGATATGCATTTTTAAAATTTCCTTCTATTGATATTTATTGTGTGAAGAAACAATAGTAAGGGTCAACAATGGAGTCAGGAATATCAATTAAGAAGCTGTTGAATTAGTTCAGGATGACCGAAGCTGTCATATTGGATGATGATGGTAATACTAGAGATAGTGAGAAAGAGACTGATTAGGGACCTGGAAATAAAGCCATAGCATCAAGCAATTCATTGGATATGGAAAATAAAGGAAAGCAGAGGATTAATGATGAATTACAGGTTTTCTGTTTAAGGAACTGAAGTGTACTGCAGTGATTTAGTAAACTGAAGGAAACTGAATGAGCAACAAGATGTTGTTTTGGATGAAAACCAAAATATTTTTGACATATTAACTTTGGGTCCCTATTAAATATCTAAGTGCCAACGTCAGGGAGGGAAACTTCAATATGCAAACATGGATTCAGGATAGAGATCTGGGTTTTAGATAGAAATTTGAAAATCATCAAAATATTAATGCTATCTAAAGCCACGATGCTAGAATTGAACTCTCTAGAAAGTGATTAGAGAGGGAAAAAAGTGAAGCTGAGAGAAAGGAGAGAAGAAAGAGAAGGACTTCAAGAGTAAGTCCTGAGACACACCTGGTTACAAGATTGCAAACAGAAAGTTGAGCTCTAAAGCAGGCTTAGAAACACATGTCCAGGACCTCAGTACAGTCAAGATGATGTGATGACCCAGGAGGGAAGAGAGGAGAATGCTTCAGGAGGGCATGATCAGCTAGTTGAATGCTGCTGAGAGGGCACTATGGAAGAATTGCTAACCTTGACAACTGCTATTTTAGTGAGTTCTGAGTGTAGAAGACTGAAATAGTTAAGACAAGTAGATTGGATATGATGTAAACTCATTTAATCTATGTAATAAACATGGGGACTAACAAACCTGAGGACTAATGTCATGTAACAGATGAGAAAATTGAGGCTTAGAGAGATAAAGTGATTTTTCAAACATCACAGGAAATTGGAGAAGGATTCAAATCATGGTCTCCTTGACATCCAAGATTTCTGCCTTTATTTACTACATATCAGGAACTTAAGTTTAGAGAAAAAATAGACTCTGAAAATTTGAAACAATCTATTGTGTCAGTGCTGCCAATGTTTATCTAATATAATTTGTAAGATAACTACTCTAAAACCAAAATCAGTATTTAAACTGTCTTTAGGAATAGGTAGGATTCAAGGGGGTGCTGACATTATTCAATGTATGAACTTTTATTTCACAAAAGGCAACATTTGTAGCACTGCATCACATGCTTGGACTGTGGGAATAGGGCTTTCTAATATTTTGTGGCACTGAATTTCCAGTCTTAAGTTCTTTTTGAAACTACAAGCAGTTTTTTTTTTTTTTTTTTTTTTTTTTTTTTTTTTTTTTTTTTTTTTTTTTTTTTTTTTTTTTACTTCAGAGCCTGTGATGGTACGTTACAGAGAGCATAAACCTGTTTTTTACAGTTGATATTTTACCTTATGAGTTTGGAGATATGCCTATTCACAAAATGCCAGATGGCATTGAAACACCTATCACTAACTATTCAAAGGCAATTCCATGCACAAAACAGAAGTAAACATAAATTGATAAATGAAGTCCTTCCTACCATTATAAACCTCAAAACTTCCCATAATTTCCTCAATTTGTATGTGTTCACAATTTGTATTAATTATAAGTATCTTTTGATATTTTTCAAAGGGTAAAGCTGCAGTTAATGATGCTACCATAGCAGCAGTTCCCAAGTATTTTAAGCAAAAATAAATCACCATGCTATAAACGGGCATCTGCCACTTCACAAGTCAGATGATGATATGTCACCTCTATGGAGGCATTGATGTTCAAAGGTCTCCCTGACTCACATCTTTAGGCTAATCAAACCATGCAAAGAATGGAATTTCAGGTTGAACATGATTTTAATCTCAGTAAGGATTGGGTGACCCTTAGAGGAATTGCCTGAAATAATCAAGTCATTTGTGCACCATATGAAAATGACATTGAAGATATATCTTACAGATTGTCCCATGGTTGTTGCAAAATCACAGTTGATATAATTATGTTTTGACTCCACAACCTAAGCATATCTGGGAACTGTCTATATGAAAACATTAGCAAAAGATATATTTAATGACCTGAACTTGATTCTTATATTGAAAAACAACTGTACTGGAATGTAGCACATGCTGGACTACCTAGTCTAACCTGTTAAAGTGAGTGGCTGGTAATGGTAACTAATATTAATTGAATGCTTATTGTGTGCCAGCCACTATGCAGGGAGGAGCCTTTCATATATATCTAAACTTATCACCACCGTGACCAACCAAGTTCAGTATTATTATCCTCATTTTACGTAAAGTGGTTAAATAACATGTATATTCCTGCAGTTGATCACTGTCAGAAATAGAATACAAGAGCTATGGGCATTAAAATGTAGGTGCTGTATACACTCTTTGTCTAGGATTTTGATTGGTTTTGCTAGATTACAGAATAAATGGATATTTGCATATTTTCATCTCAAAACTTATCCAACTCTAAAACTGCAAAATACATGAAATGAAGGCTATCTATCTTCAATACTGTTATATATCTGTTAATAGAACATTTTCTGATAATAAAAGAAAATAGATCTATTGGAGAAAATTCTGAAATTTTTAAAGAAAATAAAAGCTAGCAATGTGACAGTGGCTCACAACAGCCACAGACAGAAATGTTATTATTTCCCTTTTACTAATAAAGAAATGAAGGTACAGAGTGCTTAAGTCTTATTCCTAGAGTGTCACACTTGTGTAAAAGTTAGAATTCAAAGCCAAGCAGTCTAGCTTGAGAGCCTACATTCTTCACCATGACACTGCCACTCCTAATCCCAATAGCCACAGAAAACTGCTGGCAATATTTTTGTCTATTCCCTTATATGTGCTTATACTCTAAAGGTGGCTGCCAAAATTGCCTTCCAATTCTTACTCGCAGAGCTGGATTAAAATCATAAATCTCTCAAGAAGCTCATTTTTTTCTGAGATCAAATGTATATCCCAATATACATAAGAATAACACATCAGAAAATCATCTTCCAGGTTTAGGAAAACACAATTAATCCTTTTGTGTTTTCATTTATTGGATATCCTGCATTGCTATCTTATGATCAAGGTGTCTGACATTTGTAAAAGGCAAAAGTTCATGGCCTTGAATTTCCCAAGTCTCCAATCTTCCGCTCTTCTCTCTGTATTTGTGTTATCTTGTAGAGATCCCAAGGCTTTCATTAGCCTTGTGCTGCCCCTCTGCTTAAGCTTCACAGGCTTTTGCCTTTAGGGAGCTATTCAAAATGATATACATTCTTCCAGAAATCAGAATATCACTAACAAAAAATAAAAATTATTTCACACTGTAGGAGCCTTGATCCCCATATGGGACTTGGTCTACAAAAATGCAACTTCACTAACAGTCTAAAGTCTCAAATGAGTTCATCCTGGCCTGGGCTCACTGTGTCAGGTCTTCTGGCTCTATGTAAAAAGTTCAAGCATCTGTAAATGTATGTTTCCAGTAATAAATAGCTACTCTTTAAATTGAATTACTTTCCAATGTAAAGGCATATGTATTTTTTCTAAGCAGAACATTATACCCCAAATCCCAGTGTCTATCCATTGAATATTAATTGTGGTAGAAATCTGAATTTTTATTTTTCCTTTCTTTTTCAAAATTTTATTTTAATTGCTGTTCTTGTACAGTTTTCTGCCTTTTACTCCCATCCCAGCCCACCACCCCATCCCTCCCCCAAATCTGAATTTTTATGAGTCTCATTGTCTAAAGAACTGATAGTCTTAACCACTCTACCTGTATGCTACTTCCTCCTCCTGGCCATATTAGTCCGCTTGGACTCTATTTAAAAAATACCCCAGGCTGGGTAGTTTAAGTAAGAGAAATGTATTTCTCACAGTTCTGGAGTTTGGGAAGTCCTCATCTTGGTGGGCTAATTTGGGAGAGACGGAGAGAGAGACAGACAGTAAGGGAGAGACAGAGAGGAAGAGAGAGAGAGACCGAGACAGAGGGACAGAGAAGAAGACAGAGAGGGAGAGGGAGACACCTCCTGTGCCTTATAAATCACTAACCCTTTCTATGAGGACCCCAACCTTATGTCTTCATTTAACCTTAATTACCTTCCTAAAGGCTCCACCTCTAAATAAAATCACATTAAGAGTTAAGGTTCAGCATATGAATTAAGAGGGGGGACATGATTCAGTCCATATCACACCCCCATCCCACTGCTTCAAAGTGTTTATTTATGAAAGTTTATACCTCTATATTTCATAATATATTTGTCATGTATTCTTGCCTTTTTTTTTATCTTGCTCTTCCCTAAAACTTCTACTAGTCTAAACCCTAAATATCTTCATTGTCCTGGACATAGCTATCATTACAAGTAACCACTATTGAGACCAACATCAGCCTGAAGGAGGGGACATATGTATCTTTCTGTCTAGGGCAAGCACTGGTATCTCTTACAGCTTGTCAGTGTGGTCAGAACTCAGCTATAACTCCTCAAAGCTATATTTCTCTACAACTGTTGCCCACAGTATTGGCTACTCCAAACACTGTCCACTTCTTTATACTACTGGCCCTGCCACTGATTTTGCTGCTTCAACTGACACTATCAAAAAGTCTGGGCTCAGGAATGACATTTACATCTTCCATGATTGCACATGATCAGGGGCAGCTCATCTCCATCACCCTGAGTCTAGGTTCTGAGAGCTGAGGCAGTCCATCCAGTCAATTGAAAGTCCTACTTCATTTCATCCTCCAAGATTAACCAATGCTCTTTAGAGGAAAAGAGATACCCACTCAACAGGGTGTGGCATTGCCCCTGTGACCAAAACTACCCAAACACAAAATATTACATTAGTATATATTCAAGATTTGAGCTTTTCTGTTTGGTTCAAGGTCACCTTGTCATACACAAATCCTTTACTAGCTGTCCATAATGGCTGCAGCCAATCTAAACAGGTCCAAGGCTCAGGAAGGAAGAAATGACATTGTATTGATTAAACTTGTTCTAATGCTTTGGCCCTTTCTCCCTATGTATATCCTAGGGCTGCAGTGTTGTAACATATGGTCACTGTGGAAGACTCCTTTTCCTAGACAGAAAAACCCTAAGAGGCCTGGGAGATGCACCTTAATTCCTTGAATTCAACCTTGATGTTAGTTTGGCCTATTGGAGGAAGGTGACTAACACCAAACACAGAAATTACCTGAGGTTTGTTTCATTGTGGCAGCCTGTAGAACATGATTCTAAAATAGGAACCAATACGATAAGTAAAGAAAGCAGTATGGAACGTGCCACAGAGAAGCCCGAGTCTTTAAACTGCTCACTCATTATGCCAAAATGTTCAGATGCAAGCATTGTGCTCCAATAAAGTTCTTGCCGTTGATCGATTATTTTTCACAGATTTATTGATGTATAACTAACACATACAATTATACAGAATTGAGTGCACAATGTAGTGATTTTATATACATCTGCATATCAAAGCAAGTACATGTATTTTATCTTCCTTATGATTTTCTTAATAACATTTTTCTAACTTTATTATAAGAATATGGTATATAATACATAGACAAAATGTATATTAATTTCCTGTTTATGTTATTAATAGGGCTTTTTGATCAACAGCAGGTTATTAGTAGTTAAATTTTGGGACAAATAAAAAGTTATTCATGTATTTTTGACTGCATGAGGGTTAGTGCTCTTAACTCCCACATTGTTCCAACATCAACAGTACATTATTTCCCCTCAGAAGTTGTGAGGAAGGAGGAGGGCAAAGAATCGCACTGGAAATTAATTTAGGCTTCTAAAATCCTTCTTTAAAATTTTATAGACATTTTATGTTTGTTTTTTATATACTGGCACACATTTCATATTGAGGTTTTTTTAAATAAATTTAATACTGCTGCTATTATGAATGTAACTTTTCTCCATTATTACTTCTTAATACTTATTGTTGATATGCATGAATATGATTTTTATAAATTTATCATTTTTCTGGGTACCTTTCAGAATATTTATAATTCTGGGAGATTTTTAGTTATTTTACTGGGTTTTCAAGGCATAAAATTATTTTATCTATAAATAATGATGTGTTTGCTGCTTCATTTCTAAAAGTTGCCTCTATTAATCCTTAGCTAGAATTTCTAGGATTATGTTAAGTAATAGTAGTGATAAAAGGCATCTTTATTGCTGGTATATAGGGAAGCCAGTTTTAATGGGAATTTGTTTCCTATTTCAATAATAAGTATAATATTGGCACTTAGTTTATTTTAGGTGTTTTATTTAGAAAGCAAGTAATAGAAAACTCAACTCAAATTAGTTTAAATGAAAAGGCCATTTTTATTTCACATAAATAAAAATTAGAGGTAAGACATGCAGAATTCAGCTATGGTACAATAATATCCTTAAGGACCAATCTTTCTGGTATTTTCCAGATATATGTCTTATATAGGTTAAAGTTGGATAAACCCTTGGTCTAAAAATTTCATAGACAGAACCTCAGTATTTTAGCACTTCCTGGCTTAAAGAACGTGTTTGTTAATATTGGAGGCACTTTTTATTTTATTTTTCCTTTTCACTGTATATCAGGAACTCAAATGACTTACTTTTAGAGATTTGTTTCTTTTAAGCTCCTTATGATGTGTACCGTTTCTCTTTTGATACCTTCAACATCTTCATGCTACAGTTATTTGCTGAAAGATTAGTTTCATGTGTGTATATGTTTGTGTGTGTGTGCAGATTTATGCAGTTATGTACTTCCCAATTATTCAAGTAGAAAAAGCAATGCACTATGACCCAGGTGAATGAGTTTTATTCCTGATTTTCCCTTTAATTTTCTCAGTTATGGTATTGGCCTAGTTTGTTTGCTATTGCTTTTGGCATTGATAAGCACAGGGATGGCTGAAATTGCAGAAGAAAAAAAGCAGAACCTAAAAGTTGCTCTACATACAGAACACAGTATCTGGCAAGAATGACAACAGAAAAGGCAGAAAACTACCTGAACAACAATAAAAAAATTATAACAGACTATATTTGAAATTGGTACTTGTTGACATGGAGAATCTGAGGTATAGATGAAAGAGCATGGTAATATATCTGGCCCCCAGAAATGAGAATCAAGATTGTGACAGTATCTTCAAAAAAAAAAAAAAAAAAGGCAGAAGCTCAGTCATTAAAACCAAGCTCACATCAACATCACATCATTTAATGCTGATTTCATTTTGAAATGGAGCTCCCTAAATCTCTTCTGCCTAGATTTAGGATTAGTTTCTGTATTTGTGAGCTTTTAACCAAGGACCAAAAGATGTATGTGATGGTTTTTAACACAGAGAACCTGGCAAAGCCAGACATATTTAAGGTTTGTATGGGGAGGCTATATTTTGGCCTATGTTCACCAGAAAGTAGACTTGATACAGAAGGCTTACGTGCTATTGTTTTATTAGAGAGTAAGAAAGAGAGAGAGAAAAATCAGGGAAAGAGAGAAAGCTAATATGATAAGGTGTTATTGAGCTTCACTACTAAATGCGATTACCTGATTCTTGAAATTGATTACCTGTGCTCCCTCTCATTCCCCCCTCATGTTATATAGACTATATATAGGCTCTTCAGGGAGGGGAAGGGTGTGAGGAGAAAGCCAGAGGGATAATTTGCTTATTTTCTCCTTCTATTGGTCAAAGATTTGTTCCTAGGTCTTTAATTCCTCCATGTTTGTAAGTTGCCCATTTGCAACGACACTGATCCCCTGACTTTGCTTATGACAGTGTTAACTCCTGGGGCAGGAGGTAAGAAGCTTGCTGTGAGGGCAGGATGGCAGAGACTTTAAGGTTGCTTGTGAAAAACTTGGTCAGAACCAAGGTGACCATATAACTTACAAATTAAAGTGGAACATTTATGAGAATAAAAAGGGGCAATTTCCTAATGAAAATGAGACAACAGATTTACAAACTCTGTCAAGCAAACTGAAATGCATGGTCATTGAATCAGATCCCAGGTATGGGACAAAAGACCAAAAAAAAAAAAAAAAAAGGAGGAGGGATCCTAATTATTCAAAAGAAGTGTCTGACATATTTTTATTCCTAAGTGTGAAAAATTATATGTAATTAATAATAAAGCTTTATTTGATCTTTTCATATCCTCTTAAAATAAAACCTTAAGCAGAAGCCAACTAAGTGGAAAAAATTAAATCAGAGCTGTTCTTGTTGAAGGCGAAGAATAGAATTCAAAGATCTGCCTTTTTGTTTACTTTCAACAATTTATACCCTGCATTGGAGACACTTTTAGAGCAATGCTGCCCTGTGGAAATGTAAAGTATGAGATGCATAGGTGATTTTACAATTTTTAGTAGTCATTAAAAAAATAGAAAGAAGTGCAGCTAATTTAAGTGGTATGTTTAATTAACTCAATATATGAAAAATATTAGCTTCAACATGTCACCAGTGTAAATATGATTAATGAGATATTTATATTTTTGCACTAAATGTTCAGAATATAATGTATATTTTACAATAACAGCACATCTCAATGCGAACTAACCACATTTCAAGTGCTCAGTAGCCCCATATGGCCAGTAAAGACCTTGTGGAATAACAGCACAGGTACTCATGAGAACACAATTTGAAACTTTTTGCCATAAAGGGACGCTTCACCAAGGACTGCTCATTTCTTCCCAATGTACCAACACCCCTGAGAAAAAAGCTTTCCAGTTTTGTTTATTAATTCCAAATATACATTAAGAAAAGATATAGGAAGAAGTTTAGTTTTATCCTCAAGTCAATTTTCCTATTTGTGAAGAACTCACCATTTTGACTTTCTTACACACAGGTAACAGAAAAGCATATTTGCTTGATAAAATCAGTCTCAATTTTAATGCCACTTAAGTAATATGATAGAGCACTGACTATGACCCCCATATGATTGAGTCAAATCATTTTGATATGACAATTCTAGCTCTTAAAGTTTCAATGCACTAATAGGAAGTACTTTTTATGACTGCTTTAAAAACCCATTAGAAATCCCCATTTTCAGAGTTGGGGGATGGGTAAGGGTAGGAGAAATTGGGAAAGGGGTTCAAAAAGTACAAACTTTCAGTTATAAAATAAATAAGTGCTTGGGATATACTCTACAACATGGTGACTTTTATTAGTACTATTGTAGAGTATATTTGAATTTGTTAAGACAGTAAATCCTGATTTCTTATCACAAAGAAAAAAACATTTTTTGTATTCATATGAAGTGATTCACATCAACTAAACTTATTGTGGTGAGACTTATTGGAGTTCCCTATTTAAACCCTAGGGATACTTTATAGAAATTAAATCTTATGAGTATAATATGTTTAACAGATAAAAGATAGTACTTTCAAGAGAGGTCACAGAACTCTACTTTCCACCTTCATTTTCCTCCTTGAGGACACTCAGAATAACCCTAGGTTTTTCTCAGCACAATTTGACAAACACTGCTTTAACCCATGAACATTTTCTGGGCCATTATTTTAAAAATCAGTAGCACACTCTCCAGGTGGTTAACATAACTTATGTTTAGAAAATCAGCCTATGAATATAGTATGTGTAAGTCCAAACTGCATGACTCCAAGATGAGATGAAATGCCTTGGTCTCATTAATATGTTTCTCAACTCAATTCCCTTTCATTCAATTAAAAATGTTTTATTGGATTCATGCATATTCCACAAACTGTGAGGTGGTAAGAAAAATAGAAATGAATTAAACAAGGCCCCTATCTTTAAAAAGAGTATCATCTTTTTAAATAGTTCACTAACTGATTGCATAGCTTAAGGTCTGGATAATCTAGATAGTCATTCATTCAACAAATATTCACTGATGCCTAGTATATGAGAGAAAATGCATTGTGTGAGGCTGGGAATGAAATGATAGAAGATTGAATTAGAGCATATTCATCCTCGAAGAATCCATATCAAGGAAGAGATAGTAAAAACCTACACCTTGGTGCTAATTCACACTTTAAGTAATTGTTGTTATTGTGTAAACTTTATTTTTGGTATGTGTGTGGATTATATCCTCTGCATTGTTTAATCTTGTACTTTGTAAGCATCCAAGGCCTATGATTATATTTTGCTTTATGTTATTAGTGGTAGGAGCACTAATTAATTTTTATATCTGTGGGAAACTGGAGTGGCACAAAATGTCCAATATTAAGATTTTGTTGTTAACTTACTATATTAATGTCCCAGATTTAGTGAATAGAGTTAACACTTTTATTCATCAGCTTTCACATTTCAGCTCTGTATTTCCCAGGAATCAAAATAAACAAAACAGTCTACTGAGCAGTAAAAAATCTCATGAAATTGGTCAAAATAACCCTTTCAAATCATCATGGGACAGCCAATTGACTTATCATTACATTTAAAAGTATATTTGCTGCTTTAATGATTTTGTTCACTGCCTTATTACAGCTGACACTGGTATATTTGAAGCTGCAGCTAAGAAGGTATATTAGAAGAGGCTGATGAACTGCATAGTGACAAGGGAAGACGTAGAGGTAGCAGAATCAAAGACTGTAGAACTCCATGTGTGTGTTCTTATGTGATAGCAAACATTCGTCAGTAACCATGCAATTCCAGATGGGCATAAAGGAACAACAAAGAAAAAACATAAATTTGAAGCCCATAAAGTTGATCTGCCTTTTATAAAAGTAGATTCTTAACGTAAATGGAGCACTAATTGATGGCACGTTTCAGTGTTTTGGGGAAAAGTCTGGAGAAAGCAATCCCTTATCTACTGAATCAGCCTGCTGGTCCCATGCTCCTGACCTATCTTGCAGAAAGAAGCAGGTTCATTGGAGCTTGACTAGGCATTTCACAAAATCCCCAACTCCTCTACTACATCTTTCAGAATGAACGACATCTGGCAGTTGCAGCTAACATTAAGATTTAATTTAGGAAGAAAGTGAAAGAATGCCTTAGAGTGTAGTTTGATAAATTGTTGCCCAACAATGTAAGGGAATGAAGTGTTTGGAGGAATCATAAAGTCTATTTAGTATATATCTATCATAGATCATACATACATCACTATTATTCATAGGATTAGAATATAAATAAAATAGATTTAATACAGACTATGTGTTGGGCATAATTTAATCTTTCCTTGTTGGTTGAAGTAACACTTCAATATAGTATATATCTTTCATCCTATAATTATGAATGTAAGTTATCCCAGCAAATAGAGCATTCCAGTTGCATTTTCACTATTTAGACAATTTTATTTGGTTTATGAAACATGGCCAAATGAATAGGAACAAAATTTATTGAGCATAATCCATCATAATTTGTCATCTGAATACTGGGTATCTGTCTTATAGCTTTGAAACAATAAAAAGATCATTTACATCAAAATGAATAGGTGTATATGTATTAAGAGTTGGCTAAATTTTTCATTTAATATTTATATGAAATATAGTGTTTATATTTAATTGTAATAATAACATATTTTCACTCTACTATTGACCTCATATACAAGGAGACAGTTTGCCAGTATTGTGATTCATTATGCATAAAACTTAGAAGGCTGTTGTAAAATCTTTAAGTCACAAATTATCATGGAAAAATGAATAGTAGAACTAAAATGCAAGGTTATAAAAACTGCTATCAATGAGTAAATGTCATGAAAATATAAATTGTTTTTCACTGAGCAAGCTAACAACATGAATAAGAGAACGTGTAATAAATAACTTGTTATGATAAATTCAGTACAATAAAACAATTCATTGAAAGCTTGTGATAAAATATTCAGTGTACAGCAAACATAAATATACCTTAGTACTGTTTTAAAGTCCCCTTTACTTTAACAACATCATGTAAATTGCCAACCTTGATTTAAATAACTATAAGGAAAACTGAGTCTGATATTTATCCCTTTATTATGATTTTTTTAATTCAGAAGACCGGAAAGTGTTACATTTTAAAACAATGTGAAATGTTTGACAGCCCCAACATATTCTTCAATCTGATACTTAATATTACTTTGGCTATGATGGGTTTATGATAAACAGCAATACTTCAGAAATCATAGCTTCTAAGACATTTTTGCTTATCTTGGGGAACCTAAAGAAAGCAATAAAATTTTCAGCCTTACTACCAGACTCCTTTATTTTATTTGTGTAAGTGAGCATTAAAGTCAATGTCTTCAAGTATTTACTATCAGTACTTGGATGATATAAACCATTGTTTCCCAGCCTGACCTTGTAAAACAGGGATGTCAAACTCATTTTCACCAGGGTCACATCAGCTTCGCGGCTGCCTTCAAAGGACCAAATGTAGAGCTCCTTGCCCCTAGTTAAGGAGTAGTTACATTTATACAGTCCTAAAATTACATTCAGCTCTTTGAAGGCAATCATGAGGCTGATGTGGCCTCCAGTGAAAATGAGTTTGACACCCCTGTTGTAGAATATTATCTGGGACTTTAAAAATGCAGATTTCCCAGTGCCATCCCAAACCTACTCAATCTTAACATCTAGGTAAGGAGCCTGGAACAAATTGGGGGCACTGCTAAAAATAGTTACCTACAATGCACATAGGGGTACACATATTCTTTCAAATTCATGTTTTGGGTTTCATTGCAGCATTATTTATAATACTCAAGATTTGGAAGCAGCCCAAGTGCCCATCAGTAGATGAGTGAATTAAAAAGCTGTGGTACATTTACACAATAGAAAACTAACTACTCAGCCATAAATAAAGAAGAAAATCTTGGTCTTTTGTTACAACATAGATGAATGTGGAGAACATTATGCTAAGTGAAATAAGCCAGCCAAAGAAAGGCAAGTACCCTATAATTTCACTTACATGTGGAATCTAATGAACAAAATAAACTAACAAAGTAGAGGTAGACTCATGGATACAGAGAACAGACTGACAGCTGTCAGAGGAGAGGGGGTTAGGAGCTGCGTGAAAAAGGTGAAGAGATTAAGAAAAACAAAAACAACTCAGATACAGACAACAGTACAGTGATTGCCAGAAGAAAAGGGTATGTGGGGAGGTAGAAGAAAGTTATGGGGGGATAAATGGTGATGGAAAGAGACTTGACTTGGGGTGGTGAGAACACAATACAATACAAATCATGTATTATAGAATTGTACACCTGAAACCTGTATAATTTTGTTAACTGATATCACCCCAATAAAGCCAACAGAAATAAAATAAAACAAAAAAAAATAAAAATAATAAAATAAAATAAAATAAAATAAAATAAAATAAAATAAAATAAAATAAAATAAAATAAAATAAATAAAAACCATTGCTTAAGCAGACCTTTTATTTTGAATACCTGGGTTTCCACTTAAGGGAAGAAGTAGTTTCCTTGAAGTTAATTCAACAATTTAATGAACATTTATTGTGTTTATTCAATCAATCATGTAGCATACTGGCTCATAATGTTGCACAGATTTGGAACTAGGCACCCTAGACTCAAAATTCTGACACTCCCACTTACTGGCTCTTTGACTCTGCCTATCTTACTTAAATATCAATTTTTTACCCTGTCAAATAGGGATACCAATTTACCTACTTCAAAATGTGAGAATTAATTATGTTCTTGTTTGTAAGAAGCTTAATATTTGGTACAAAATGTTGAATAAATGGCGCTGACTGGTGTGGCTCATTGGACTGAGCACCAGCCTGTGAACCAAAGGTTTGCCAGTTTGATTCCCAATCAGGGCACATGCCTGGGATGTGGGCCAGTTCCCAAATAAAGGGCATGCAAGAGGCAACCGCACATTGGTGTTTCCCTCTCTCTCTCCTTCTCTTCCCCTATCTAAAAACAAATAAAATCTTTTAAAAATGTTGAGTAAAAGTAAGCCACTAATTTATTGACTACTATTAATGACCACCACTAATAGGGGCCATATACTGTGGTTTGGTGGGGTAGGGGGTGGTTAAAAATCAATAGTAGCTCTTTAGTGACTCACAATTTAGTAGCGGATACAAGTAAATGGATATATTAGTTATCCTTTATGGCCATACAAATTATTACAAATTTAGCTGCTTTAAACAACATCCATTTATTTTCTCATAGTTTCTGTGAGTCAGAAGTCCAGGTTTTTTTCTTTGTGTGTAGATTCTTACAAGGTCAAAGTCAAGGTAGCAGACTAGAATGCTTTTATCTGTAAACTCTGAGAAAGAATCTTTCAAGTTTATTCAGGTTGTTGGCAGAATCCATCTCCTGGAAGCTATAGAAATGAGGTGACTATTTCCTTGCTAGCAGCCTGCTAGAGTCTGGCCTCTGCTTCTAGAAGCTGCCAGTGTTCTTTCTCATGTGGCCTTTTCCATCTGCAAAATCTATGATGTGTTGAGTCTTTCTCATGTCTAGAATCTCTCTGACTTACACTTCTGTCCTTCTTTTCTGTTTTTAAGAGCTAATTTGACTACATAGACCCCACATTAAAAATCCAGGATAATCTAGCTATTTTAAAGTGAGATGATGAGTAATATTAATTATATATGCAAAGTCCCTTTTTCCCAATAGCATATTCAGGATACAAACACCAGGAGGTGGTGATCACAGTGGACAAAATTCTGCCTAACTCAGTGAGTAATTACAATACATAATATTTAGTCTAAAAGGTACACAATGTTTTTATTAAAAGGTTGTATTAAAACCCCAGTTTCATTATGTTTATCAATGATACAAGTATTAATTTACCTCATCTGCACTGAAGGATTAGGAATATACCAACCTCATATGATTCTTATGAGGATCATTGAAATATTTTATGAAGTCTTTGTAAGTGTGAGCCAATTTGAGTACTATTGATAAGGGTGATGTGCACATACAATGGGAATAGAAAAGAGTGATTAATTCTATCTGGAACAGTAAATGAACACTTTATAGAGGAAATGCTATTTAGGTCAGATAATAAAGTATAGGTATATTACACAGCAGAGAGAAAGAAGGAGCAACAGCATGGATGGAACTAGACAGCATTATGCTAAGTGAAATAAGCCAGGCGGTGAGGGATAAATACCACATGATCTCACCTTCAACTGTACCCTAATCAACAAAAGAAAAAAAGCAAGCAAAATATAACCAGAGACATTGAAATTAAGAACAATCTGACAGTAACCAGCGGGGAGGTGGGAGAGGATAATGAGGGGAAGGGTTTTCAGGAACTACTATAAAGGGCACATGGACAAAACCAAGGGGGAGGGTGGAAGCTAGGGAGAGAGGTGGGTTTGGCTGGAGTGGGGGGAATGGTGGAGGGAAAATGCAGACAACTGTAATTGAACAATAATAAAATAATTTTAAAAAATAAAAATAAATTTTAAAAAAGTATAGGTGTATTAAGGCTAGCTGTTTCATAACAACCACTAACATATATTTAAAACATGTTATATGCCATAATCTGTGTTAAATATTTCTGTTCTAAATGTCCTAAATGATCATTTAGTTATACTAACCCTACAAGGTACATCGGTGGATTTTATTAACTCTGGTGTATAATATGAAGTTGATATTGATTAACAGTGTTCAGGGAGTCCAAAATGGCAGCAGAGTAGGTAGAAGCTACACTCACCTCCTCCCTGGACCAAACTAGAATTACAACTAAATTATAGAAAAATCATCTGGAAAAAACAGTTGGGCACTAGCTGGAGAGAAGTCTCATAACCAAGGACATATGGAAGAAACTGTATCAAGACCAGTAGAAAGGGCAGAGATGCAAAAACAGCTGGCCTTGCTCCTACAGGCAGCAGATAATATTCTGGAGGGATATCTCAGCTGCAAAGATTTCCCAGCTCAGAACATGCAAACCCACGCTGGGTTCCCCAGCCCAGAGCACTAGAGCCAAGAAGAGGTGGCCACATAACATCTGGCTGTGAAAATCCTCAGTGATTCTGTCTGCCAGGGAGAGACTTAGAGTCTGCTAGAAACAGGTGCCATCTTAAAAGGGCAATGCACAAAATCTTACCGGCAACCACTCACCCTGAGCTCTGGCAGAATGAAAGCAGAAAGTATTAAAGTCATGTGAAAAAAGGCTGGGGTTTGTGGCTCTGGAGAGAAAGCAGAAGGGACAGCCATCAGGACCTCTGTGCTGAGTCCCTCTCCCACACTGCAGATGTCATCTATGTTGGTTGGAGCACTTTCTTCCTGATAGCATCAACCTGAGATAATGTATTAACCCAACCCTTCAGACTCCCTGTCAACCCATCTTGCAGAGTTTATTTTGTGCTGAGGAGTCAGTTGCCTAGGCTTGGGGTGTAGCAGGAAAAATATGGGGTGTCAGTGGTTGAGTTGTATGGATCTGGGGTGGAGGCCATTGTCCCCACTTCTCTCAAGCCTAATGAGCACCTTCCACTCATGGGAGATCCACAAGACCCACCTGCTAGACTACCAGAAATTCAACCCAGCAAGCTCAGGTTCTCCAGGAGATCCAGGCACAGTCTGGAACAGACTGAGCTGTGTGGCTCTAGGACAGTGGGCATTTTTCCCTTGCATGCATGACTGGTGCCTACCTCTCCCTTCACACAGCCAGATCTTGGTATGTTTAGGCCTGATAAATTCTGCTGGCTTCACCCTAAACATTCCCTGAGACCCTGCTGAACTACAAAGGTCTGTAGGCACCCAGCAGATAGCAGCTAGGGATGTTGTACCCCGGGACTTTTACTGAATGGCCTCAGATTCCACACTGGCACCTAGTTTGAACATGTATCAATGTGGTAAACACCATTCACCTCTACTTGGTGACTCATTGAGAAACTATAGCACGTAATTCAGTAGTGCCAAAGGCTCTGTCAGTGACTGAGCCTAACAGGTATCTGGAAAGTAGAGGCAGGTGGGGGCAGATGGAAGTGGCCTTTTGCTGACCTGCTCCCAGGTTCTATGCTGGTGGAAGCCACCCTTAGTGCACAGCTCGGTCCATCCTATACATAACCAGACCAAACAGAGATAGCCACAAACTGTAGTTTGCTTTTTTAGCTACACACAGGTTGCCCAGGGATAGTCATAGGCAGTGCCTGACACTCACTTGCACCAGAGTCCCTTTCAAGAGGCCCCAGAACCAAAAGACCCAGTGGCCAGCTTCACACAACATCAGAGCAGGATCCAATTAGTTTCACAAGTGGCATGTCCAGAGGAAGATCTCTGCAGTCACCAGATACAGCTGAGGCAAATTCTGCTTCGTGGTCAGCACCTGCACAGCAGCTTATACACTGTAGTTGGGGTTAAGCGTCACAGTCAACCAGCCTAAAGGTCAATGAATAGCCCAATATAAACCAAGATTCAATCACCAAAGAAGACACACATAACTGAAACAAGGAACATTCCTTGAGCACCCAGCTCAGTGATCAATGACACTGTGCCATTGGGCCCCACAGGATACCTACTACATAAAGCCACTCTACCAAGACTGGGAGTCATGGCAGATCTAATACACAGAAATGAACACAGAGACAGCCAAAATGGTAAAAAATAGAAACATATCCCAAATGAGAGAAGAGCAGAAATCTCTGAAAAAGACTTAAATGAAATGGAGGCAAGCACTCTACCAGATATAGAGTTCAAAACAATGATTATAAAGAGGCTCAAGGAACTTAGTGAGAACATCAACAACATGAAGAAGGACATAAAAATCATGAATAACAACCAGTCAGTAATGAAGAATACAACATCTGAGATGAAGAATACATTAGAAGGAATAAACACTTGGTTTGGTGAACCAGAAGATTGATTCAATGATTTGGAAGACCAACTAGCACGCGCACGCATGCACACACACACACACACACACACACACACACGCACACATAACACAGGGCAGCAAAAAAAAAAAAACAGAATAAAAAAGGATGAGGATAATTTAAGGAACCTTTGGGACAACATGAAGCATAACAACATCCCCATGATATGGGTATCAGAAGGGGAAGATACAGAACAAGAAATTGAGAACCTATATGAAGAATTAAGGACTGAAAACTTCCATAACCTGCTGAAGAGAGAAGACACACAAGCCCAGGAAGCACAGAGAGTCCCAAACAAGATAATCCAAAGAGGCAAGTCTCATTATAAGTAAAATGGCAAAAATTAAAGACAAAGATAGAATCTGAAAAGCAGCAAGAGAAATTGTTACTGACAGGGAGCTGCCATAAAAGCGTCAGCTAACTTCTCAGCAGAAACATTTCAGGCCAGAAGGGATTGACATGAAATATTCAAAGTGATGAAAAGCAAAAGCCTATATCCAAGGCTGCTTTACATAGCAAGGTTATCATTTAAGTTGAAGGAGAAATAAAGAGCTTTCCAGACAAGAAAAAGCTAAAGAAATTCATTACCACAAAACCACTATTACAAGAAGTGTTAAAGGATCTTCCTTAAGATGAAAGAAAAAAGATGCATAGTTATAAATTATAAAATGACAATAAATACATACATACCAATAAACATTTTAAATGTAAAAGGCTTAAATAATCCAATGAATACATAGAGAAATGCAAATAAAATTCACAGTGAAATATCACCTCACATCTGTCAGAATGGTTATCATCAATAAATGAACAAACAACAAGTACTAGAGAGGATGTGGAGAAAAGGGAGCTCTTTTGCACTGTTGGTAGGAATGCAGACTGGTGCAACCACTGTAGAAAGCAGTATGGAGATACTCCCAAAGATTAAAAATGCATCTGCCTTTTGACCCAGTTATCCCACTTCTGGGAATATATCTGAAGGAACCCAAAACACTAATTTGAAAGAACATTAGCACCCCTATGTTCATTGCAGCATCATTTACTATCACCAAGATATGAAAGCAGCCCATGTGTCCAGCAGTAGATGAGTAGATGAAACAACTGTGGGACGTTTACACAATGTGATACTACACAACCATAAAAAAGAAGAAAATTTACTCTTTGTACAGCATGGATGGACCTGGAGAATGTTATGCTAAATGAAATAAGCCAGTCTGAGAAACACAAATACCATATGATTTCACTCATGTGTGCAATCTAATAAAGACACAGAACTAACAAGCAAAATAGAGACAGACTCACAGATAGAGAGCAGGATTATAGCTAAGGGTAGGGGAGGTTAGGGGGTAGAGGGATTGAGCAAGAAGATGAAAGGACTCATGGACATGGACAACTCTGGTGTGATTGTGGGGTGTTATAAGGGGACTAAATAGTAATGGAAAACATTTTAAAAAATTAAAGGTATAAGGTAGCTGAATGGATAAGAAAACAAGACCCATATGCATATTGTCCAAAAGAGACCCACCTCAGAATAAAAGACACACAAAGACTGAAAGTGAAGGCATGGAAAAAAACATTTTATGCAACTACAAATGAAAAAGGCCTAGGGTCTTTTATATAAGGCAAAATAGGCTTTAAAACAAAGATAATAATAAGACAAAGAAGGACACTACATAATAATAAAAGTATCAACTTAACAAGAGAATATAACACTTGTAAACATGTATGAACCCAACATAGGAGTATCTACATATGTAAAGCAAATTTTGATGGGCAATAATGGAGAGATTCACAGTAATACAATCATAGTTGGGGATTTTAATCACTTCCTTCACATCAATGTAAAGATATTACAGACAGAAAATAAACAAGGAAACAGCAGTCTTAAATGATATACTAAAAGAGATGGATTTAATTGATATACTCGGAGCATTTCACACCAAAACAGCAGAATATAGTCCATATATGACACACTCACAGCCAACATCATACTCAATGGGGAAAAATTAAAATCATTTTCCTCAAGATCAGGAAAAGACAGGGATGTCCATTTTCACTACACATATTCAACATAGTACTGAAGTCCTAGCCGGAGCAATTGGACAAAAGTAAATAAAAGGCATCCAAACTGGAAAGTAAGAAGTACAATATCATCATTTCCTGATATTATACTGAATGTGGAGAACACTACAGATTCCACCAAAGAACTAGTGGACCTGATGAATAAATTTAGTAAAGTAGCATAGTACAAAAATAAATATCCAGGAATCAGTTGCATTGTTATATTACAATAATAAACTATCAGGAAAAGAAACTAAAAAAAAAAGCCCACTTACAATTGCATCAAAAAACACCTATGAAATAATTCAACCAAGGAGGTGAAAGACCTTTACTCAGAATACTATAAGACACTGATGAAAGAATTTGAAGAAGATACAAATAAATGGAAGTATATACCATGTTCATGGGCAGGAAGAATTAACATTGTTAAAATGTCTTTACTATCCAAAGCAATGTATACATTCAACATAATTCCTATCAAAATACCAATGGCATATTTCACAGAACTAGAACAAATAGTCCAAAAAATTATAGAACCACAAAATATACTGAGTACACACAACGATCTTGAGAAAGAGTAACAAAGTTGGGGGTATTGCATTACCTGATATCAAATTATTCTGTTGTACAAGGCCCAAGTAAAAAAAAAAAAAGAGCATCCTACTAGCATAAAAACAGATATAGGATCATCAAAGGAACAGAACAGAGAGCCTAGAAATAAACCTGCACCATTATGGTCAATTAATAGTTAACAAAGAAGGCAAGAATGCACAATAGGATAAAGACAGTCTGTTCAATAAATTGTGTTGGGAAAATTGGACAGATATGTGCAACCAAAAAGAAACTAGACCACCTTCTTACACCATATACAAAAATAAACTCAAAATGCATGAAAGACTTAAATGTAAGGGTCAATACTATAAAAATCCTAGAAGAATATATTGGCAGTAAAATCTTGGCCATGTCTCTTAGTACTACTTTTTCTGCTATGTCTCATTGAGAAAGGAAAACAAAAGAAAAAAGAAACAACTAGTACTACATCAAACTAAAAAGTTTTGCACAGCAAAATAAAAACACCATCAACAAAATGAAAAGACTCCTTAATGAATGGGACAACATATTTGCCAATGATACATGTGACAAGAGATTAAGATCCAAAATGTCTAAAGAACTTACACAACTCAATGTGAGAAACACAAACAATCCAAATAAAAAATGGGCAAAGGACTTATATAACCATTTCTCTAAAGAAGACACACAGATGGCCAATAGACATATGAAAAATTGTTCAATGTCATTGATCATCCAACAATTGTAAGTTAAAACCACAAAGAAATATCACCTCACACCTGTCCAAATGACTATCATCAATAAATCAACAAACAACAAGTACTTGCAAGGTTGTAGAGAAAGGGGAACCCTAGTGCACTGTTGGTGAGAATGCAGATTGGTACAGCCACTGTGGAAAAACATCATGGAGGTATTTCAAAAAATTGAAAATGAAACTTCTGATTTCTGGCCAAGATGGAGGCGTAGGTGGACATACTGTGCCTCCTCTTACAACCAAGATTAAGGGCAACAAAAATATAGAACAAAAAAAAAACAGAACAGATAGAAAATTGAATTGTACAGAAGTCCGACAATAATTCACCCAGACCAGTAAGAGGGGCAGAGTCGGTGGCTGGCAGAGAGGGGTTGCAGCAGGAAAAAGCGGTGGCTAGTGGTCCCAGGCACACAGGCAGCAGTTACCAAGCACGGGGAGGCAACGAGGAGACTAAGCAAGGCACACAAGGCAGCTGACCGCGACAAACATTCTCGCACAGATAAACCAGGCGAAAATGGGCAGCAAGACAGACTGCGCAATGCAGGGCCACAGCACTGGGAAATAAAGCTTAAAAGTACCAACTGAAAACATTTGTGGGGGTTGAGGTGCCAGGAGAGAATCCCAGCCTCACAGGAGAGTTTGTTAGAGAGACCTACAGGGTCCTAGAACATACACAAGCCCACCCACACAGAAATCAGCACCAGAAGGGCCCAATTTGCTTGGGGAAAGTGGTGGAGGGGACTGAAATCTGAGAGAGAGCTGAGCAGGCACAATAGTTCCCTCTTGGACCCCGCCCCCACATCCAGCATCACAACCCAGCAACTGGGTTGCCCCACCCTGGTGAACACCTAAGGTTCCGCGCCTCACTACGTAACAGTCATGACCAGACCAAAAAAAAATTGGCTCAAACAGGAGAACAGATCAAAGCCCCAGGAGAACAGATCGAAGCCCCAGAGCCAATTCATCTAAGCAACCAAGGGATAGCCAACCTATCAGATGCACAGCTCAATGCGCAGGTGATTAGGAAGCTCATAGAATTGGTTGATTTTGGTTGTAAATTAGATGAACAAATGAAGGCTACAATAAGTGAAATGAAGAAACACGCACAGGAAACCAATACTGATGGGAGGAAAACTGGGACTAAAATCAATGGAGTGGACCAGAAGAAAGAAACAAACAACCAACCAGAAAAGAATGAAGAAACAAGAATTCAAAAATATGAAGAGAGGCTTAGGAACCTTCAGGACATCTTTAAGCATCCGAACATCTGAATTATAGGGGTACCAGAAGGGGAAGAGGAACAGCAACAAGTGGAAAACTTATTTGAACAAATAATAAAGGAGAACTTCCCCAATCTGGCAAAGGAAATAGACTTCCAGGAAGTCCAGGAAGCTCAGAGAGGTCCCAAAGAAATTGGACCCAAGGAGGAACACACCAAGGCACATCATAATTACATTAGCCAAGATTAAAATGAAGGAGAGAATTCTAGAAGCAGCAAGGGATAAGGGCACAGTCCCCTACAAAGGAGTTCCCATCAGACTGTCAGCTGATTTCTCCAAAGAGACCTTACTGGCAAGAAAGGGCTGGAAAGAAGTATTCGCAGCCAGGAAAGTCAAGGACCTACATCCAAGATTGCTCTATCCAGCGAAACTGTCATTTAGAATGGAAGGAAAGATAAAGCACTTCTCAGATAAGGTCAACTTAAAGGAGTTCATCATCACCAAGCCCTTATTATATGAAATGTTAAAGGGACTTAGCTAAGAAAAAGATAAAGGATATGAGAGTAAAAAGACAGCAAACTCACAGATATTAACAACCACACCTAAAACAGAAACCAACTAAGCAAACCACTACAACAGGAGCAGAAACACAGAAATGGAGATCACATGGAGGGTTAGCAACAGGGGAGGGGGAGGAGGAGAGAGGGGGAAAAAGTACAGAGAATAAGTAGCATAAATGGTGAGTAGAAAATAGATAGGGGGAGGGCAAGAATAGTGTGGGAAAAGTAGAAGCTAAAGAACTTATGACACATGGACATGAACTAAAGGGGGGAATGTGGGTGGGAGGTGGTGTGCAGGGTGGAGGGGAATGATGGGGGAGAAATGGGACAATTGTAATAGCATAATCAATAAAATATAATTTATGTGTGTGTGTGTGTGTGTGTGAAAAGAAATGGAACTGCCTTAGGACCCAGCAATTCCACTACTGGGTATATACCCCCCCAAAAAAAAATCAACAAAAAAAAAATCTAATTCAAAATTACACATGTATGTCTATGTTCATTGCAGTGTTATTTACAATAGCCAAGATATGGAAGCAACCCAAGCACCCATTAATAGAGAGGTGGATAAGAAAGTGGCAGAACATATATACAATGGAAAGTTATTGGTACTTGGCCATAAAAAGAATGAAATCTTACTATTTGGGACAGTATGGATGGGCCTAGAGTGTATTGTGCTAAGTGAGACAGGTCAGTCAGAGAAAGACAAATGCCATATGATTTCACCTATGTGTGGACTCTAAAGAACAGTATAAACAAACAAAACAGATACAGACTCATAGATACAGAAAACAGACTGAGGGTTTGTTGGAGGAGAGGGGTTGTTGGAGGACTGAGTAAAAAAGATGAAGGGATTGAGAAGTACAAATTGGTAATTACAAAACAGTCACTGGGTATAAAAAAGTATAGGAAATATAGTTATTATTGCAGTAACTGTGTATTATGGCAGTTCGGCACTGGGGGTATCATGAGAAATACTGTGTAAAATGTATGACTGTCTAATCACTATGCTATATACCTGAAACTAATACAAAATAATATTGAATATAATCTGCAAATGAAGACATTTGAAAAATTTTTTGAAACATAATGTTCAAAGAGGGAGTGGGCACATGTTCGACATGGTACTTGTGACACTTTTAAACAACTGTGCAAAAATATATATCTGGAAGTATACATGAAAACTTCAGCTTTGTTTACACTTTTTCAAGAGGAAGTAGCCTAGAGACTTGAGCCTTTCACTTTTCACTTTCTGGCAAACACTACTTATTGCCTCCCCCACAAACAGTTTTCACTTTATTTCAGTAGCACTATCCTATATTTTTATTTGGACTTAGGGATGAACAGAATAAAAACTCTATTTCTCAACCTCATTGAAGCTAGGTTTGGTCTTTGGACAGAAGTGTTTTGATAGATGTAGTAGTTTGTTAAGGTTTCCATAACAAAGTATTACAAACTGGGTGCCTTAAAAAACAGTTTAGCCCTGGCTGGTGTGACTCAGTAGATTGAGCACCAGCCTATGAAACAAAGGGTGGCCTGTTCAATTCCCAGTCAGGACACATGTCAGGGTTGCAGTTCCCCAGTAGGGGGCATGTGAGAGGCAACCACACATTGATGTTTCTTTCCCTCTTTCTCCCTCCCTTCCCTTCTCTAAAAATAAGAAAATATGGTGGTGAGGAGCCAGTAAATGCAGACAACTGTACTTGAACAACAATAAAATGATAAAAACAAACAAATAAATAAATATTTAACACACACACACACACACACACACACACACACACACACACACACAAACCCAGGAGTTTATTGTCTCACAGTTCTGGAGGCTAGAAGCCTAAAGTTAGTGTCAGCAAGCTTGATTCTTTCTGAGAGCTACGAGAGAAGTATCTTTTCAAAGCCTCTGTTCTTGGCTTATAAATGGTCATGTTCTCCCCATGTTCATGTATGTCTCTTGTTCAAGTTTATTCTTGTATTGGGTTGGCCAAAAAGTTTGTGTAGTTTTCTCCTTAAAATAAAAGACACACTTTTTAATTTTTTTTCAATAACTTTATTGATTTGGATATTTTGAGAATGTCAGCTATCTCCTGCATGATATGATGTTGATTGTTCTCAGTTAATGCCTTGGTTTGATTGTTATCAACATCAACTGGTCTACCTGACTATGGAGCATCATCCAGAGAGAAATTTCCAGCACAAAATTTCACAAACCACTTTTGGCATGTTCAATCAGTCTCAGCACCTTCTCCATACACAGCACAAATCTTTTTTTGTGTTTTGGTTGCATTTTTACCTTACTTGAAATAAAGCATAATATACAAAAATGTTGCATCTTTTCTTCCATCTTCAATATTAAAATGGCTACATAAAAATTCACCAGTTTTGATAAGTTTTTTTAAATGCACACTGATATGACAGCTGTCACAATGCAATCTAACAAAGTTCTTTCAAATGAAGTTAAAGACAACTAAACACTACTAGAGCCATCTTAAGAAAAACAACCCAACAAACTTTATGGTCAACCCAATATAAGGACAACAGTCATTTTGGATTAGGGCCACCCTAATTACTTCATGTTAACTAATACATCTGCAATTACCTCATTTCCAAATAAGGTCACATTGTGAGGTAAAGGGGTTAGGATTTCAATCTATGAATTTTGGAGTACAGTAAGCAAATGATAATGTGATTTCTCAGAAATATTTTTAAATAAGGAAAGGAGGTAAGTACTTTTCTTCAGTGCTTCCTCCTTCTAGGACAGTGTAGAAACATTATGTCTAAAGCTCTAGATGATTTGGGAACGGAAGTCACATGGCAGAGCAACCAACTAGAAAAGACCTAAGTAAATCCTTGAAAATGTAGAGGCAGCCTAACCCTCCCTAAATTACTAATCCCCTGAAGATTGACTTACCAGAGAAAGAAATAAACTTTTACCTTCTTTCAGTGACTATTATTTTGAACATTCATTTACATACAAATGAACAAATCTAACTTTATCTCCCTATTATGCTTTGAATAACTTTTCCACATATATTATTTTTAATTAAAATTGTTTATTTTCCTTTATTTAGTGAGCTTTCCTTGTATATTAAAAATATAATTTTTTAGCCCTGGCTGGTGTAACTTAGTTGGTTGGAACATCGTGTTGTAGACCAAAAGGTCATGGGTCCCATTCCCAGTCAAGCACATATCCAGATGTATGTTCAATCCCTGGACAGGGTACCTATGAAAAGGCAATCAATCAATGTTACTCTCTCACATGTCTCTCTCTCTCCCTCTCTCTCTCATCCTTCCTCTCTAAAAGTAATGAAAAAAGGTCCTTGAGTGAGGATTAAAAATTATAAAAAATATATATATTTTTTAAATTCCAACTAACATTATTTTTAGTGAAGTATGCCATTGTTTTATATCAAGATTGTTTTTATTCAAATGATCAAAAAATCAAATCAGGAAAAATTTTATTTGTCTTTCTTATGTAATTGATATATGGCAATATCCCTTCCTTTTCTCTTTTAGTTATTTGCATGTACTTAATCACATGAAAGACTGCACTTATATATGTCATTAACCCTTCATTGGAAAAACTTTTTTTTTGCAGTTTGAGACTCTATGTAAAATGGAAAACAAACTCTTTCTCACCTACCTTTTTTCTCTGCCTTTTTAAAAACTGATATGGGATACAAAAAATAGTGCCCAATAATAGGTTAAGATACCAGCTTGTGACAGATAAGCAGTTGGCCTTCTATAATTTGGATAGCTTCACACATGGGTTATGGGGTACTTTTGCTGTTAAAACTTTTAGCTGCTTATATAAGTAACATTTTAATTCCATATACTAGTGATTCTTATCATCTCTTGGGTCATGAACCCATTTAAGAATCTGTTGAAAGCTACAAATTCTCTCCTCCCAAAATGCACTTAGCTGCAAAAATCTGAATACAATTTCAGGACATTTACAGACTATAAGCATTCATCCACAGACACCAGTTAAATACACTTGCTCTGTGCAATCCTAAAACATATTTCTAGTACTTATTTCCTTGTTTTCTTGCTGACCTAGCCTGAAAAAGTACATTTTGAAATGCAGTGGAAATTTCCCAAACATAGAAACAATTTTAATTAGTGCATTTTTTTCTATGAATCCATGGCTTCCTTTTTCAGATCCTTTCTTCCTTTCAGTGTTTCTCTCACTCCACCTCCTCAACATATTGGCACTTTCCTATAGGAATCACAAATCTTAACTTATTTTTATCGAAATGTGTTTCTTGGAAGGACATGATAAAACATTTGTAGTAAAAATATAAGTTCTTAATGAGAATTAAAATGACATCCCTCCCAGAGATTATTTTCCTTTTAGCAGAAGACAAAAAATATGAAGCCAAGTGGTCAATACAGACATCTAATAGTAGATCTAGACATCCAGAAACAGGTGGGTGTTGTACATCATTGGAGTTGGAATACTTTAGACAGCTTATTAATCTTACCATTCATGCAGTTGGCCATTCTCCAATGTGAAAACCTGGCCATATATTTTATAGCAATTTTCAATTGGTGTACTGTAAGAATTTCTAAAATTTTCAGTTCCTGACTATTCAGTCAGGGACTCTGACCTCTTTTCCCTTTTATTGTAAAATAAAAAACTGACAACAGCCAACACAACAATAACTGTCTGATGCGAATGGTCTCGAACCATAGACATATAAGCCCTATAGTAGAGTTGCATCTTATGGGTCATGTCGCACAATAAGGTTGTGTCTGATTGGTTAATTCTTGGCACCAGAAATTGTTTTATAGAAGTATGGGCACCTGATTTTTTGAAAAGTCACTTTGGAACAAACAGGGTAGGTAATTGCAATTAGTGTTTTTTGTAAATCAATCAAAATTATACCTATTTTGTCAAATCTGCAAAAATTATCATATATTTTTGGAGTGCCACAGAATTTTAGAAATTAATTTATGCATGCCATGGAATGGAAAATGTTGAAAATCACTATACTCCAAAGTGCAAATTCTAATTCATATTTAGTGGTGAGATGACTTTTCAGTTATTTTGAGAAATTATTCCTCTAACTTATTTAAATTTATATAATAATTAAACCATGGCCTAATGGTGTTCTATTGTACTTTCTTGTAGAAATTATAAATTCAGGACATTTTCTACCCCAAAATTATTTTCATTCAGTGCTTGGTGCTTCAGAGTCATTTAATGAAACATTATGTGCTTACTTATTAAGAAAGAGTTTTGCCCTGGCTGGCATGGTTCAGTGGATTGAGCGCCAGCCTGTGGACTTAAAATTTGCTGGTTCAATTCCCAATGAGGGCACAGTCCTGGGTTGTGGTCCAGGTCCCCAGTTGGAGGCATGCAAGAGGCAACTGATCCACGTTTCTCTCCCTCTCTTTATCCTCCCTTTCCCCTCTCTCTAAAAAAATAAATTAATTAAATTTATTTCAAAAAAGAGTTTTGTTTTGGAATTTTTTGCATAAAATTATGATCAACTTCTCCAGGAGTCAAAATAAAATAGTACTATCCCTGCTAACTTAAACAGAAACATAATGATGACATTTTGGTTCAATGTGTAAATTGAAAAATATTCAATATGCCAAAGTATTTTGAAAATGCTTATTTGTTTTCCTGATGAAAATCATTCCACCTAGAATATTCCATTTAGATTATTTTTATGATTGCCCTACTGTCATGATGCAGTAAAATGCAAAGTGAATAAGTACAATGGAAAGTCTTAAATATTAGTCTTGAAAATTCAGTAAACTTCAGTTATTTGCAAAGGGAGGTCTAGCCAATGAGGAAGGGACTTTTTTCGTGTTCTTCTTAAAAGCAAGGTCCTTAAATATCTGCTAAGAATGTTATGACCATTATGATGGGAAGGGTGATAGAAAAATAAACAAGCAGCATCAAAATCTGAATGACTTATACATTCATTTTCTATTCTTGCATAAAAATTACCACAAACTTGGTCATTTAAACAATTTCCATTTAGTATCTCACAATTTCTATGAATCAGAAAGGCTGGCATGATGTGACTGGTTTCACCAGGGTTTCACCAGGTTAAAATAAAGGTGTCAGTTGCTTCTGTGATCTCATCTGAGTCTTGTGATCCGTGCCCAGGCTCATTTAAATTGTAGGCGGAATTCAGTTTCTAGCAGTTGTATAGACTGATTTCCAGTTGTCTTTCTAGCTGCCGGGTTACTCTCAGCTTCTGGAGGTTGTCTTAAAGGTCCTAGTATGTGGCCTTCTTGTTAACAGTAACTTGCTTCTTTAGTGCCAGCAGGGAAATTTCACTCCAGTCTGCTACAGAGGAGTCTGTATAATGTAAGAAATGTGACTATCCAACAGCTTTTCCTATAACATAACTGATCAAGGGAGTCATTATTTTATCATAGTCATAGGTCTTTTCACACTCCTGGGATAGGATTAGGCTAGGTCTGTATACTAGGAAGCAGGATTATTGAGAGCCAGTTTAGAATTCTACTAAATATAACCTATCAAGACAAATGTTGATTTCTTGCTTAATCAAAGTCTGTTGCAGGTATGTTTGTCTCTCCAGAGCAGCCATCTTTCATATTTAACAATCCTAACTACCTCAGTCTTTTGGCACTGCTACATCTACATGACGCTTTTTGCTCAACTGCTTTGGTAGGAGAAGGAGCACTGGAGAGATAAGCAACAGCAATTAAATATTTCAACCTGAAGTGATATGCAGCACTTCCACTCATATTTTATTACCTAGTGAGAATCCAATGGCTATGCCTAATTTAGAGAAGGAAAATGGAATCTCCCAACACAAGTAGATAATAATCAAATATTGGTAAATAATAGAAATGCCTACTATAAAATACTGATATTGGTCTCAGGCTCCTTTCTCATTGGTAGGTCACATATTAGTGTAAGATGAGCTCTTTTCATCTTTAAAGAGCTCTATTGAGATTTATCTATAAATCATATATAGATCATCTATTTATGATTTTTAGTATATTTACTAGATAAGTTCTTGAATCTGTAACTTTATAAACATTTTAAGCATCTAATATATGTGCAACAATATTGTATCCAATATAGAGCAAAATAACAAGAAAATGATTTTTTGACCTTGTGATTACAATCTAACTGAAGAAGAGAAAGTGAATATATAGGAAATCATTAGAGAACAATCCCAAGCACACACACATATATATATATATGTATATATATACATATATACATATATACATATATGTATATATACATATATATATGAAGATATTGAAAACACAACTACAAAATGGGAAAGGAAATTACATTTATTGAAAATTGACTACTTGGCAGCAATCATGTTACATGCCTATGTGCACTAGCTCATGCAGGTTTCATAATACTCCTTTTTTCTCTAGTTTTTATTGTTGGGAACTGCCCTGCCTGGTTTCAGGAGCTGTAACACCCAACCCACCATGGCTAAGGCTGAGTGAGCAACCATGGGACCATAAGCCACTAAAGAGACAAGGCTTATCTCCCTGGCAGGGGTGCCACCTCTGCTCCTTTTACTTCACCCTGCCTAGCCCCCAGTGCTTGATCAGTTAGCAATGACAGGTAAGATTCCCACCTAAGACAGGCACAATCACAAGGGCCTCCAAGGAAGGACTTGGGGGTTACAGAAAAAGTGTGATGGACCCTCGCCCCTTAGGTTTGACACAGCCTGAGTCCTCATTCTGTCTGCAAGAAGTCACCTAATCTCCTGGCTGCTTTACTTCCCCTGCCTGACTTAAGCCTGAGACAATGCCTTAAGCCTGAAACAATGCTGGTAGTGGGTGTGGCCCTGTGCTAGAATGGTGGGATCCCTAGGGCCATCAGACTTAAGAAAGAATATGCAAAATCCTGTGAAACCTGCTTTGTTTAGAATGTTCTCAATTAAATGATAAGGGTCCAAGCAGAAAGTGAGTTTATTCCTCAAAGTTTTATGGCCCTTTAGCTATATGACCCTGACTCAAAATAGGCCTTCAGAGTTCTTTGTATGTTATCTATTGTTTGATCCTTACTGCCTGATAATGATCAATGAGCTTTATGTATACGCCCTGCATTCCTATTGCAACTTGAATCCAATAAAAGTCTCTCTAGGTAAACGTAGGGACACTCTCCTCTTGAAAGGGTGGGTGAGATGCTCCTAGGCACTCTCACTTTGACAGAGTGGCTGTGCCATTCCTTTTTCTCCATAGGACTCAGTAGTCCATGTGAATTTGTCTCATCTCATCCATAACACTGCAGACACTGTGGGCCGGTGTCTGCGTCATTTTATAATTGTGGAAGCTAAGGTTCAGAGAAGTTAAATGTCCTGCTCAATTTTACGGAGCCAGAAATCACTTTCAATTCATTCTTAATCTAAAACCCAGGCTTGCTATACTATGGAATATTATCATACCAACAGATATAAATCCTGTGGAGTAGGGCTTATCTGGGAGTATACTGGTAGCATATAGTTTTCAGAAAAGGGCTACACATAGGTTGGTAAATTGGTGGTTCATGTGTTTGTGTGTGTGCTTTCATGCCTGTGTGTGTATCAACCCCATTTCATTTTTCTTCAAATAAGTCAACATTAGGACTTTGGACAATATGTAGGCTATTTCACACATCCTTCCATTTATTTTTCTGTTATAAAACACTTATGTCTGTATGTATTTATTTATTCAATTAGAAAACCTGTATAGAGAACTCACTATGTCCCCCACTCAGCTAGGTCCTGAAATAAGTACAATTTCAATTTTTATCAGGAAATTATGATAATTAAAACCATATATGGCCCTGGCTGGTGTAGCTCAGTGGATTGAGCACAGGCTTGTGAACCAAAGGATTGCGGTTCCATTCTCAGTCAGGGCACATGCCTGGGTTGCAGGCCAGTTCCCAGCAAGGGGCGCGAAAGAGGCAACCCATACATTGATCTTTCTCTCCCTCTCTCTCTCTCTCCTTCCTTTCCCCTCTAAAGATAAATAAATAAAATGTTTAAAAAACCATATATGATGAATAAAGGAAGTACAAAGTGCTGCTGAAGCTATGTAGTTAAAGATAGTTGGTACCTGGACTGAGCAAGGAAATCTTCCTGAAAACAATATGTGAGGGGTTAAATCTGAAAAGTTAGATTTCTGGACAGAGAAAAAAATAGGAAGTATGTTATATGTAGCAAAAAATGGCATAGGCAAAGTAGCAGAAATAGCAAATCAAAGATAGTATTGGGGAAGCAATAAGCCACCATGGCTTCTGGAACACAGAGAATATAAACCCATGTGATGAAAAATCATAAAAGGGTTTGAATGATGAGTTAAAGAGAATTACACTTGACAAGGGGTTATAGCTTTCTATTAATGGCAAGACCCTGTTATAACCTTTAAGGAGGAAAGAAAAGATCCAGAAATTAAGGAAGAGCAGTTGGATTCAGTGTTCTTCAAGATCAAGTGTGTGGACTGTGGCTTTGTAATGTAACCCCAAATCATGAGGGAGGAAAATATTCTTCAGGCATTATAAAGTTGATGTTATATTGACCAGACAATGTGCCTCTTAATGTAGACCCATTGAGGGATTTTGTTGAGAAACTAATCCTTGTTATGTGAAATGTGTCAAAATTTTTGGATACAGTGGGAAATGCAGATTGTCATCTGAAATTGAAACTTGATCTTACCCCCATGGTTCACCCCTTCCTTCTAGCTAATAGCAGAAACCTTGTTGAGGAGACCACATGTATAACTTACAGTAGATAATTGAAAGCATACATTTTACAAGACAATAAAGGGAACCTGGGACTTGTCTCCTGAGGAAGAAGTAGCATATTCTGGAGGTAGGGGGCACAAGAAAAAGGGACTTTTCAGAAAAGACACTAATGAAGACAAAGACTGCAGGAAGAAAGGATAACATGAGGGAAGAGTAAGTGGCCATTTGGGATGTCCTGAATAACCAGGTAGTATGGTCTCAAGTGCTTTTTTTCATGACACAGAAGGAAGATGTAGCTAGACTAGATGTCTAACACTCACATTTTCATCCCCTTCTTTTCTCTCTATGGTTTGAATATAATATTTCTCTTCACCAAAGTTGTGTATATTTGGAAGAGGGAGCAAAATAGCCCACTGTTCCTCTCTGCCACACTCTGGTAGTTACCAGAAACAACTGCACTATGCACTGGAGGGTGACAAGTGTGGCCACCTTCAAACAACACCCAGGTTGGAGAAGAGCTACCTTCCTAATCCTGCTTTAGAGGCTAGACAGAGATAGTTTAGATACCTTATGTGACAGAAGAGATGAGTTTATTACATTGGTTAGATCTGAGGTAGCTCTTGTGCTATCTGTGGACTTTGGCACATTTCCTTTCTAAGTATGAACCAAATCATATTCTAGAATTTATCTAGGAGTGCCTCCCATCCTAGTCACCAAATGCAAAATAGACCAAGCCAAAGCAATAAAGTTGCTTGTATGGACTTCTCATAGTAAGAAGGATGCAGTGAAAAGGAACTCTCATATTGGCAGTAGAACTGCAGCTCTGGGTTGTATCACTTGAGAGTAGATATTCTATGTACAAGTCTGAGATTTCACAGTATCACATACATTTCCCTGGCCAATTTTTTTTTTCCTTCAGGAGAAGGTGGAACATAAACCTTAGTTATCATTCATATTCTTACAAATAGTTTTGGGGATATTTTTGTTTGTTTGATTTAAGAAATTCAGATAAGTCCTTGATAAAAAGTCAAATATTTTTCTAAGATGTTGAGATTGATTGGAGACTCAAGCAAGCACTGACAGGCTGGTGGCTGCTTTTGTATGATGGATTAATTGTCTAAGATAGAGAGCAGAGGAAGACCTATGGTTGACATAACTATTTGATATAAAAGAGGAAGAATGTTTCCAGAAGAGGGTGAACTATGGTTTGTTATGTTAAGGAAGAGCACCAGGAATGGGTTCTTAACAATTTCAGAAATGAAGAAGGTTTGCAAAGTGTTTGAAACACATCCCTTCTATGTTGTACTAGTATAAAAATACAGTGTATACTTCTCGTAGTAAATAAGTCTTTGTCAGTGTAGAAAATTCCAAAGAAGTGCTTATCACATTTTTGATGACCCAGAATAAAGGAAGGGAAAATATCTCTTAATATGCAATGAGATGGTGGGCAATACTACAAAAGACTGTAGAAAAGTACACTGTAGAATACAGCCTCCAGGCTCATGAACATCCAGAGAATCCTTTCAAGAAATTTTACTAGTAAAATTTGAGTGAATTCAACTAATTCAGTTAGAGAAGGAAAAAGATGAGAAATTTAATTCCATAGATATTTACATGGCAAATATATTGGCTAATATTTTATCTTAGACTGAGCTCAATCTTAATCGCTCAGAAAGAAGTGATTCGAGTGTTGGTGGCAGATGTAAAAGTGAGGTATTGTTTCCTCATTTCCAGAGAACACCTTGGTAAGCTTGTCTCCTTTGCTTGCTTTTGTTTTTCTCCACTACCAAGATGGGGAACTTTCTTTTTTTAATCCTCACCTGAGGATATGTTTGATTTGAGAGAGAGAAAGAAAGTGTGATATAGTAACATCGATCACTTGCCTACTGTATGAGCTGACCAAGGATAGAACCCACAACCTAGGTATGTGCCCTGACCAGGAATTGAACCCACAACCTTTTGGTGTAAAAGACAATGACACACCTAACAACTTAGCCACTCAACCAAGGCAAGATGGGTACTTAATGGTAAGTGCTTTATTCATGACAGATTACTCTCTACTATGAATTGTCTTCTGATATATTGATTATTGAACACTTCAGATTTTGAGTGTTTGGTGTTGCTCTGTAAGATGGCCAGTGGATTTATTTGCCTGGTAACCTTTCAAGTTGTATGTCCTTGTTGCATTTTTTTGTTAATTTGTTTCTTTTTGTTTTAATTCTGATAAGTTGTGATTAAGGATCTGGAAGTTACCTAGAAATCCATTATCAAATGAAATTGATTGACCAGTTTCTTGATTCTAGGAGGTTTTTTTTCACCCTTTACTGACTTCTGTGGATGAAACAGGAGGTGACAGTAGAGTGCTTTAGACAATAAAATACTCTACCCTTTCTTCTCTTCCTTTTCTGAAGTAAGTAATAACTTCAAATCAAAATCTGTCACATTTTCAGTGGCACATCTGCATATCCATCTCTGTCTCTCCTTCTATATAAAACTGCTTCTATCCTAAAGTAAAATATTCTGCTTAAGAAATACTTAATTCAAAGCCATTTAATTGTTTTCAAAAAGATATATGTTATTCCTATACTTTTGAGGGGTTTTTTTTATTTGAACATTGAAATTTTCATGCTATGTTCACTCTTTCTGTCGTTGCTAACCCTAATTCTCTGTTTTACAAATGGGAGAAATTGACCTTCACAGAGATTGAAAAGGTACCAGCAGCCACTTGGTGACCAGGGGAAACTTAAATGATTCCCTGAGCTAAGTTCCATTTACTAACTTGTTACAAAAGTGAAACAACAAATGTATTTTCATAGCAGCATTACTTACAATAGCTTCATGCTGGAAAGAGCCTAAGTGCCCATCAGTAAATAAATGGATCAAACAACTGTGGTCCATTTATAGCATGGAATGCTACACAGAAGAAAGAAAGAAGGAGCTCCTGCATTTCATGACAGTGTGGAGGGAACTGGAGAGCATTATGCCAAGTGAAATAAGCCAGGCAGTGAGGGATAAATGCCATATGATCTCACCTTTAAGTGGAACCTAATAAAAAAACAAACAAGCAAAAAAAATATAACTAGAGACATGGAAATAAAGAACATAATGACAACAACCAGAGGGGACAGGGCAGAGGGATAATGGGGGAAAGTAGGAGAAGGACAATCAAGGAACACGTATAAAGGACCCATGAACAAAGTCAAAGTGGGTAGGATTGAGGGTGGGGGTGGGTAGGGTGGGGGAAAGTGGTGGTGGGAAGATGGAGACAACTGTCCTTGAACAACAATAAAAAGAAATAAAGATACAGATTCAAATCTTGACTCTGCCATTTATAGAATAAATGATCTCAAGAAAATGAATTAACCAGGTTAATCTAAGACTTTAGGTTTTAAGAAACAGTAAAATAAATAAATAATGTTACAGACTAACATGCATTCCCAACTTGTCCTATCACCAAGTAAAGGATACAATAAAACCAGGTGATTAATTTGTAAGTTATACAAATATCTAATCACTATGTTGTATATCCAAAACTAATATAATAGTGCATGTTAAATGTAACTGAAAAATTAAAAAATTATAATTTTTAAGAGATACAATAAAACCCCACAAATAAGCGCATGAAGAACTATTGATTATTATCACCATCTATGGCAGACAGTTGCCCTCCCAATATCCATTTCCCCTTTTCCCTCACTTATAGAATCTCAATTTTGTTCATGGAAGAAACACCCCTAGCTAAAACACTACATTTACCATTCTCTTTGTACCTAGAATTAGCCATAAAACACAGTTCTGGGCAATGAGATCAAAGGGGAAGTCTGCTTGGATTTCTGGAAGATTTTTGCAAGTTCCTAATATAGAGGCCACCTTTCTTGTTACTTCCTCTTCATTTTATTTTTTCTTACTTGGACTTGAAGCTGGGAGTGGAGCAGCTATTTTGTGACTATGCAATGAACATATAGATAACAGTTATAAGCTAAGGAAATTAGAGATGATGAAAAGGAGCCTGGGTTCCTAATGCCATTGTGGAGCCACCCTATCAGCATTGGATTACTCACTGCAGGACTTCTCATGTGAGAAAAATATTCCTTATTTTTTAAACCATTATTTTCTAGGTTTTGGTACTAATGATGAAATGTAATCCTAAGGGAAATATCAGTATTTTGTATAATAAGGGATATTTTAATACTTTATATTTTTCTTTTTATATATTTTTATTTTGCTTATTCTTTTATTATCAAGTACAGTTGTCTCCATTTTCCTCCCACCACTCCCCTCACCCCAGCCATCCCCACCTCCCACTCTCGATCCTACCCCCCTTTGGCTTTGTTCATGTGTCCTTTATACATGTTCCTTGATGGCCCTTCCCGCTTTCCTCCCCATTATCCCCTCCATATCTTTCCATCACCAACATCCTGTTAGGGCATTTTTAGTCCTGTGTCACCTTGGTCGCTGTCTCTACCTTTTGCTATGGAATTGCTTAGGTTTCTGCACTATATCTTCTACATGAGTCTTCCTCTACTTCCAGATATTTCTCTCAGCTGGGCAATTCCCCTCAGGAATTTTCTGAATAGATATTCCTGTTGAAGCTTCAAAACCTGTATTATCCAGGGCTAAGAAATGAGGACTATATCTTCTGCTATTTGTTTCCTGAAACTTTGCTTTTTCTTTCCTTGAGAATTTTCTAGATTTTGTGTAACTTGTGAAACAGAATGGAAGAAAGCATCCTTCTTACTACTTCTTTTCCTGAAGCAATAGTACATGCCTCAAGAGTTGATTGCTTCTCTCTTATTTCACTACTCTGTTGAAGCAGTCCCAGCTGAGTTGCATTTCAAAGAGCATTTATTTTATATTTTGATGCCATGTTATTTAGAGAGTAAAAATTTATGACCATTGTAACTATTATTGCTTCATTGTAGATTGTCTCTTTTGTCCAAGAGGTTTTAAAAATCCATTGCTCCGATTCATCTTTTTACCTTGATTTTTAAAACAATAATGGTCTGAATCTTTTTTAGGAATATATCTGGCTGGCATATATGTGCCTAACACCTAATTTTAACTTTCTCATATCATTTACTTTAGAAATTTAACTTGTAAATGTAGAGATGAATTTATTTCTAAATTGAACCTAAGAGTCCTTTTCTTTTAACAGGGCGATTTATTTTAAAATTAATTTTGTAACTAAAAATCTTATTATTTTATCATCTTGTTTTATCATTGCTTTTATATCTATTTTCTTTTTTAATAGGAAGTATGCTTTATATTCTATTCTTTTATCATTAGAAAAATATGCATTATATTCATGGTAAGCATTGATAATTTTTGAAGATATTAACTTATTTATATTTAGTTATCAGTACCTCAAATAATATTAACTAATGTCACACACATGCTAATTATTTTCATTTTTTTCATTCTGCCTTCCAAAATAACATCTAAGTTTCCTATTTTCTTGAATATTTACTCATTTCATCCAGCATTTAAAAATTTATTTCTACTTCTTAGGCAGCACAGTTTCCACATCAAACTAACCCAATCTTATCTCTTATTATATATGGTCCATGTTTTACAGAATTTTACAAACCACAAACAACCTAGAAATACAAAACAGAAGCAGATTTACTAAGGAGGAATATCTTAAACTCAATGTCTGTTATTCTTAATATCAGGTCTGGAATAATTCATTTCACTGCCGCAACTCACAGGGGCATGCGGGTTTTGACTGCTAAAGGCCTTCTAAAGGTCATTGGGTGAAATGCTGGCTGATGTTGAATTAGAACAGAAATATCCTTGGGTGACTATCAGCTGAGCTCTTAAACCAAATGTGTTAAACTCACAGTAATCAGGGCTTTTAAACTTGCTCTTCCTTCCTTCTGAAATGTTCATTCCCAAGATACTTACATGTTCACTCCCTCACTTCTTTTATATCTCCACTTAAATGTCACCTCCTCAAGAGACGTCTCACTCTATCCCATTACCTCGCTTTATTATTTTCCATAGCTCTTACCATTGCCTGAATTTCTATTAATTTTTAATTTTCCATCTTCACTCATTTTGCTTCTCTTTTTGGTGGTTACATTTCCAAAATAGAGAACAGTGCCTTGATACATAAAAATTACTAAAAAGTATTTGTTGAACAAATTATTATTTTCTTGTCTCTTAAAGCAGTGAACCCATAAATATAAGCTTGAATAGAGTAACAGTGGCAGTAGAAGAAAAATTGATGAAATACTAGAAAATAAATAATTTCAAGAATAATGCTTTGAGATACCTGAATATTCTGAATCAGTCTATAGGTATCAGCTTGTTGGAAACAATTTAAAAACTATAATGCCCAGCGCTGGCTGGTGTGGCTCAGTGGATTGAGTGCCAACCTGTGAACCAACCAAAGGGTCACCATTTGGATTCCCAGTCAGGGCACATGCCTGAGTTGCAGCTAGGTCCCCAGTAGGGGGCATGGGAGAGGCAATCTCACATTGATGTTTCTCACCCTCTCTTTCTCCCTCCCCTCCCTTCTCCTCTCCCTAAAAATAAATGAATATACTCTTAAAAAAACTATAGTGCCCAGAGGACACTCCCAAATCTCTCCCATGCGTAGCCTTCCCTCATGTTTATTCAACATTTTAAGATACAAAGTACCATTCCCTAGCTTCTTTACTGAAGTCAGGTTATGTATCTGAGACTTAGAGTCCAGGACAAATGCAATAGGAGAATGGAGTACGATTGCTGTTGGATATAGTTTCCGATCTCCCTAGAAAGAAGCTTCTGTGAAGTAGAGGGTGTTCTTAAACAAAAAATAAAATCATTAAAACAATAAAGAAAGCTGACATTGAATTTACCATGTCAATGATTCTCAAATCTATCAGACTCAACAATTCCTATAACTAACATTTTGTAATAGTCCTATCACTATCCTGAAATGGAATTCATAATGTAACATATTTGCCCACATAATTTTTGAAATGCCATAACCCAATTGTAGTACAAGGTAGACATAAAAGCAAACTATTTTTGAAAATATAATATACAGTTTAATATGTAAATGCTAATAGATGAAACTACAACTTCTATAAAGGAATAAGACATGCACATGTACTTATAATGAATATTTTTGCTTTTAAGAGTACTAGGAGGAACAGAAGCTGGTTTTTATAAAAAGTACAAAAAATAATATAGAAGTGGTTTATATAGATGCTAAGTTAAGCAAATATTGGGCACAGATGCTGAGGCAATAAAATCGGGAAAGGGCTGGCTCTTAAACAAACAATGCCACATACAAAAGGATGTGCTTAGACCCTCATCTCACACTATACACAACAATTACCTCAAAATGGACCATAGATGTAAATGTCAATGCTAAAACTACTTAAGATTAAATATTTGTTATCTTGGTTTGGCCAAAGAGATTTTTAGATACAACAAGAAAATATGGTCCACAATTTTTTTTTCAAAATCATAGATTAGACTTTTCCAAAGTTAAAAATGTTTGGACCTCTAAAAATCAGTAAGAAAATGAAAATACTAGGCAAAACCAGCAAAAACAGTTGGCAAATAATATAACTGATTATGGAATTATATCCATAATATGTAAAGAATTCTTTATCTTAAAATTTTCATCACCAGAAAAAATTGGAAATATGCGTGATGATGGATGTTAACTAGACTCATTGCAATGATCATTTCAACATATGTACAAATGTTGAATCATTATGTTGTACACCTAAAACTAATATAACGTTGTATGTTGATTTTATTTCAATTTTTTTAAATATGAGAAAGATAACAAACGGGCTTTGTTGTAACAGTGTCTTCAATGGCAAATATCTTGTTCCCTAGAAATAATTAGGGAAGAATAAGAGGTAAACTATGAAGATGATGGTGCTACAGAATGTAAAGATCTGGGATTGAACTATAACATTTTGGTAAATGTGCATCTAAGGTAATGAAAACAAAACAAAACAGAAGACAACAACAAAATCCTGCATGATCTAGTAGCTATTGACTGCATTATTTGAAAATGTAAATTCAATTTAGTGCACTCTTTGTGATTCCCCAGTGTTATGTGCTGAGTTGTGTCTGCCCAAAATTTGTGTGCTAAAGTCCTAACCCTCCAATATGATTGCATTTGAAGACAGGGCCTTTAAGGAGGGAATTAGGTTGAATGAGGTCATAAGGGTGGGACCCTAATCTAATAGGAGTGGTATCTTTACAAGAAGAGTCACCAGGAGTGTGTGTGTGCACAAAGGAAAGGCCAGTGAGAAGGTGGCCATCTACAAGTCAGGTAGAAACATTTCACCAGAGACCCACCCTGCTGGCACCTTAATCTTGGAATTCAGGTCTCCAGAACTGTGAGAAAATAAAGTTCTGTTGTTTAAGCCAAAACAAACAAACAAAATGCTTAACACTCAATAATAATAAAAACAACCCAATTCAAAAGTGGACATATTATTTGAACAGACATTTTATTAAGAAGATAAACTAAAGGCTAATAAGCATGTTTAAAGATGTTCAACATCGCTAGCTATTAGAAAATGCAAAATACAACTACAATGAGATACTACTTCAGACACATTAGAATGACTATAACAAAAAAGACAGTACTAAGACTTGTTCAGGATGTGGAGAAACTGAATCCCTCATATATTGAAACATATAATGGTGCAGCCACTTTTGAAAGGCTTGCTATTTCCTCAAAAAGTTATACATAGACTTACTTACAACCAAGTAATTACATATCTAGATATTCACACAAAATAAATTAAAAATCTATCCAAATGCAAAACTAGGTACAATGTCCCTTGAACAACACAAGTTTGAAATGCATGGTTCTAGTTATATATGGATTTTTTCAATAAATCCATACAGTACTGTAAAGTTACTTTCTCCTCCTTATGATTTTCTTAATAACATTTTCTTTTCTCTTACTTCATTACAATAATACACTATATTATATATAGCATACAAAATATGTTAATTTATGCTATTGATATGGCTTCCAATCAAGAGTAGACTATTAGTAGTTAAATTTTGGGTAGTTAAATTTATGCACAAGGTTTTCAGAAGGGTCCGTGACCCTAGTCCCCACATTGTTCAAAAGTCAACTGTACTCAAATGTCCATAACATCATTATTCATAATTACCCCCTAGTGGATACAATCCTAATGTCCTACTACTGATAAATGAGTAAAATACATATCCATACAATTGAATGCTACCTATCAATAAAAGAGGATGAAATACTGAAATGTGCTATGACATGCACAGACCTCCAAAATATCTTGTAAAAGTAAATGAAGCACAATACAAAACAGCACATACAAGGATTCTATTTATATAAAATGTCCAGGAAGGGAAATTTTATAGATATAGAAAGCATACCAGTAGTTACCTAAGGATGGAGACAAGTATAGATTTTTGCTCTAAATAGTCACAAGGAAACTTTTGGGGAGGGTAAAATATTCTAAACTGGATTGTAATGATGGTCACATAAATCAGAAAATTTATAAACTTGTTTTATGATTTTTTTGTTTTTTCATTGTTCTTTTTTATTATTGTTGTTCAAGTACAATTGTCTCTATTTTCCTCGCACCATAGTCAACTCATATCCTTATGGTGGGTGAATGTCATGATAATTAAATTTTACCCCAATAAAGCTATTCAAAAGTGGATAAAATTATGTATAAGGACTAACAGTTTCAAATGTAAGGCAAAAATATTGCTAAACACCAATGACTCTTCAAGTCACTGAAAATAGAAAATCGCAGGGTATGTTGCTAGACCCTTATTAAATCATTACTTTATGTATAACTGGTTTATTCACACAGCTATAACTACCTGTATTTCTAGTTTTCATGACATTTCTAGTTTGTGTTAACAGATCCACAAATGTCAGATAGAGGAGGAAAAAATAAAGTCACTTATAGTGAAGTACCTCAGAAAGGAGAAGGAAAGGAGGGAGAAGGAAGAGACTAACATTTTATCAGTCAAATCTTTAGAAGCTTTTTATTTTGACCAAATGTAGCAAATTATGCTGGAGCCAGCCTGTTGGATTCATAATACTGTCTCTCCCATTTACTGGTGCTATAACCTTGGAAACGTCAACTTCTCTGCACCTCTATTTCATTACCTATAAAATAAGAAATTATATATTAAATTCTTCATAGGGTTGTTGACAGCATGAGGTAAGTTAACATGTACGTAGAACATACAATGCTAAGGAACCTAGCATAGAGTTGGCAGTATGCTCCAATTAGCTATCATTATTTACCCTAGAGAGTAAATCTCCTTAATCAATTACCACAAGTGAGTCCTGGGACATACAAGTCTCACTTAAATGTCCAACTTTTGGCTAGACAATGGTAGAACTTTCCTATAATTGGCATTTACTCTGAATTAAAAAGTTCCACAAATAATATTCAAGTACCAATTACCTAATGCTGATTTAAGGCCTAATCATTTGAAGTTAACTTATATGTCAACAAATAGGGGATACAGAAAATAATGTATGAGAATTGAAAAGCAAATATCTTATAGTAACATTATCATATTCTGAAGACAGTCATTTTTATGTAATTCTATATCCAATATCCTGCAGTGAAACCAATTATTTAAAATAGACACAAGGGAAAGATCCATCAAAGCCGTGTGATATACATATTTTCCTTAAAAGCCTTTTGATGTCGTGTGAACATGTTCACAGCTGGACTCATTCATGCACTTAATTCATTCTGTCTTTTTGCACTTAGTAGTGATGATATTTTATGAGGTGGTATTTTCACAGTTAAATTCAATTATTTGTATAGCTTAAGAATGTGTGAGGTGAATAATAACTTTGATGATTAATTTGGTGCTTGGTGGAATATATGTTGTGATGTTTAAAGATTACCCTCATTAAAGTAAGACTGGGAAGCTAATTATGGTTTGTGTTGTCAACTTCCCATTCTTTTGATATTTTTCAGCTTCTACTTTGTAAACATGGAAGATAGCAAAGCCCTAGGTAAATCATTATCAAAAGTTCTGCTGCATTCTTTTTCAAATAATCAATTAGATGTCCCAATATTTCACACTGAATAAGACTTCTTTTATGGCTCTTTTTTATATCACTTTTATTATATGCTAAAGGCTTATATCTTAGTCTGAAATATATTTCTATCTGTTTCTATAGATCATACTCTTTTACTAAATACTTATAACATTTAAAAATACCTGATGAATAATCCCTCATTTATACACTTTATTTAAAAATTGATTAATTTCATGTATTTATTTCTTCACTTGAACATAAAGATGTTTTACTTTTCTAAAAAAATTCAAAATGCCTGGGGATTCTGACTATGGTTGAATTAAACTTAAGTTGTGAAAAAAATAAATATCTTTATATAGGTATGTAAGGGTTTTCCCATACAGAACTTGCTATATGTCTTCATTTAGGTCCTCTTCATGTCTTCTTAAACATAGATTCTCAGAAATTTTATAATTTTTATTCTAATTAAAATATTACTGTACATTCCAACTTCTAGTTGGTAATTGCTGCAATGTCAGGAAAGCACTGATACATTTTATATTACACGAGGCCTCATTGCTGTTATGTTAATAGAAGTTGTCTAGTATAGGGGTTCAGAATACAGATTCTAGAGTCACACCTTCTGTAGTCAAATCCCAGTTCCCCTTTGCAACCACTTAGGTGTCATTAAGTTAGTTACCTAACCTCATTAGTGCCTCTGTTTCTTTATTTGTAAAATGGGGAAGATAATAATAGTATCTATTTCATAGTTTTGTTATGAGATTAAATTAGTTTATTTATGTAAAGGTTTTAAAATAGTTTTAAAATATATTTTATTGATTATGCTGTTAGTTACCCTATTTTTCTCCCCTATATTCCCCTCTGCCCTGTACCCCACTCGCACCCACATCCCCCATCCCTTAGTTCATGTCCATGGGTCACACATATAAGTTCTTTGGCTTCTCCATTTCCCACACTATTCTACCCTCCCCCTGTCTATTTCACACCTACCATTTATGCTTCTTATTCCCTGTACCTTTTTCCAACATTTTCCCCCCCCATTCCCTGTCGATAACCCTCCATGTGATGTCCATTTCTGTGAATCTATTCCAGTGACCATGGAGATTTTGTAAATCTTGATGAGTTCAAAAATTTTAAATGTTCTCATGGGCCCTATTGAATTAACAAAGTAGAATTGTAATTCTGATTACAACTGTCTTTGTTTAAGCCCCTACATTGTTACTGAGATTTGGACAATAACCACCCTAATTTCTTTAGAATGAACACGTCTAATCATGCTTTTCAAAAAATATCAGTCTCGCTCTAAAATATAACCTTACACTCTCACTTGTGTGATTTGACAAGGAAGAACTGTGTATCCTCTTCAGGAAGGGAAAGATCATTATAGTAGTGTTATTAAAAATATATAGAAAAAAAGGAGAAGCAGGATTTTTTACTTTCATTTTTTAATTTATATTATATCACACAATAGCTCTCCCTTACCCATGGTTTCACTTTCTGTGGTTTGAATTACCTGTGGTCAACTATAATAACAAAATATGAAATGGAAAATTCCAGAAATAAATAATTCGTAAATTTTAAATCGTGTGCTGCTCTGAGAATTGTAATGGAATATTGCCTAGGACATGAATCATCCCTTCATCCAGAATCTCCATGATGTACATGCTTCCTGCTCATTAGTCACTTAGTAGCTGTCCTGCTTCAGATGGACCATCACAGTATCACAGTGCCTGTGACCAAGTAAGCCTTATTTTATTTAATAATGGCCCGAAACCATTCAGACAACCTTTATTATAGTATATGGTTATAATCTTTCTATTAGTTATTATAGTTCATCTTTTACTATGCCTAATTTATACATTAATCATAGGTGTGTATGTACAGAAAGAAACATAGTATACAAGGTGGGGCAAAAATAAGTTTATAGTTATTCATATGGAAAATAATACAATCATTAATAAATAATAATACAAAAATAAACTCTGTTTTGTGTACTCACAACTATACACCTACTTTTTCCCCAGGCTGTATATAAGGTTCGGCACTCTGCGGTTTCAGTCATCCACCGGAGATTTTGGAATGTATCACCCTGGATAAGGGGGTAGGGCTACTGCACCACTTTATGCTCAACCTATCCTGCTATTTGGGTAAATAGCCAGTTGGTATAGGAAGTAAGTTAGGCAATTCATTATATTCTCTCTCAAGTACATGGAATTATACAGTGGCATTTCCTGATGACAGAATTTTGCTTTATAGTTTGTTATGCACATGACTTTCTAGACACATTTTCCTCATTGTTTCTACAAATCAAGTTGAGGAAAGGGTCAAATTTACTACATCTTATTTTTCAATACTGCCTTGTTAAATTAAGTATTATAATTACCTTAGCAATTAATTTGTTATTGCCTTAGCAAATAAGTAGTGAGAGAGGACATTCTTTCTTTGTTATCTCATTTTAGGAGAAAAGCATATAGTCTTTCACAATTAAGCTGCAGTTTTTTGTGTTTTTTTTTTGGGGGGGGTGGGTCAAAGTACCTAGTAAGGTTTAGGAAGTACCTTTCTGTTCCTAGTTTATTGAGAGTTTTTATAAATAAGTAATTTAAAAAAATACTCTCTCTGCATCTATTGAGATATCCATATATATTTTTCTCTTTTTAAATTTAATTTACATTGATTTTCAAATGTTAAATTTAGCTTGCATTTTTATTATTTTATTGCTGTTCAAGTACAGTTGTTTCCATTTCTCCCCCACCACTCTCTCCCTCCCCTCCTCCCTTCCCCACTTTGGCTTTGTCCATAGGTCCTTCACACTTGTTCCTTAACAACCCTTCCCCTTTTCCTTCATAATCTCCCTTCCACCTCCCCTCTGGTCACGGTCAGTTTGATCTTTATTTCTATGTCTTTGGTTATATTTTGCTTGCTTGTTTGTTTCATTGATTAGATTCCCCTTATAGGTGAGATCATATGGTATTTGTCTTTCACTGCCTGGTTTATTTCACTTAGCATAAATGCTCTCCAGATGCATCCAGGCTATTGCAAAGGAGTTCCTTCTTTTTTTCTGCTGCATAGTATCCCATTGTGTAAATGTACCATAGCTATCTATAAAGATTTTATTTATTTATCTTCAGAGAGATGAAAAGGGAGGGAGAAAGAGAAGCAGAGAAACATCAATATGAAAAAGACTTGTTGCCTCTCAAATGCCCCCAACAAGGGACCTGGCCATCAACTCAGCCACACACCCTGACCAGGAATCAAACTAGCAACCCCCAGCTCACAGGCTGGTGTTCAATCCACTGAGCCACACCAGTCAGGGCTGATAGTTTTTTGATCCATTCACTTACTGATGGACACTTAGACTGTTTACAGCACTTGGCTATTGTAAATTGTGCTGCCAGCTAGCAGCTGATTTCTCAATAGCTTGCATTTTTTAAAGGATAAGCTCCACTTGGTAATGAGGTATTCTCTTTTAAATGTATTTCTGAATATAGTTTCCTAAAATGTCATTAATAAATTTTGCACCCATATTTATAAGAAGTTGTTGGTAGCTTTTTTTCCCTTATAATATTTATGGTTTTGGCATCAAGATAATGCTAATTTTATAGAATGAGCAGAGGAATGTTTTTTCTTCAATTTTCTGGAAGAGTATGTGTAAAATAGGTATTATTCCTTCCTGTAATGTTTGGCAGCATTACAAATGATGTTATTTTGTCCAGGAGTTTTTCTGTTGCTTGGAAATTAAATAACACATTTCTAAATAACTCACAAGCCAATAAACAAATACTAAACATTATACATTGTTTTTAACTGAATGAAAATAAAAACGCAGTGTATGTGATTTTGTATTATGCAACTAAAGAAATACTTAAAGGGAAACGTGTAGCACTAAATAATTCTATATTCAAAATTGTGTGTGTGTATATATATATGTGTATATATATATATGAGAAAGGAGTTAAATGAACAACCTCAGATTTTACCTTAAGAAGCTAGAAAATAAATTAATTAATTAAACTGTACAAAATATTGCATTGTATCTTTTACCCAGATTCCCCGAATGCTAGTAGTGCTTTCCTATACTTGCTCAGTCATCGGTTCTTTCCCCTCTACTTTTCTCTGAAACATTTCAAAATAAATTGAACACATGATGGATGCCCCTTTATCTTTTTTTATTGAATCTATTGGGGTGACACTGGTTAATAAAAACGTACAAGTTTCAAGTATACAACTCTATAACCCACCATGTGCATACTGAATTGTGAGCTCGCCACCCAAAGTCAAGTCTCTTTCTGTCCCCATTTATCCCCTCTGCCCACTTCCGCCTGCCCCCACACCCCTTTCGTTCTTGGCTATCACTACACCGCTGTCTGTCTGTTTTCTCTTTCCCTTTTTTCTTTTTGCTTAATCCCTTCACTTTTTTCTCCCCAGTCCTCAATCCCCACCCCCTGTGACAGCTGTCAGTCTATTCTCTGCATTTATGAGCCTGTTTCTATTTTGTTAGCTCATTATGTTCACTAGGTTACACATATAAGTGAATTCATATGGTACTTGTCTTTCTCCTACTGATGCTCTTTTATCTTTAAATACTTCAGTGGTAACTCCCTCCTCTTGTCAAAAACAGAGACATTGTCTTACATAACCATAGTACTATTATGGAAATCTAGAAATTAACACTCACCTTCTTCAACTGTTACAATACCATTGTCCTCCTAATGTCCAGGATCCAATTAAAGATCACAAATTACATTTAGTTGTACATGTCTCCTGTTTCATTTAATAGGGAACACGTTATTTCAGGTTATTTTTTCATTTTTTTATAAAGGCAGAAACTGAATCTTGTCAAGATTCTTGTTAAGATTCAAGAGTCTTGTCAAGGTCACAGAAGATCAATTTTAGGGCTAGGGTTAAAGTATCCTCCAACTCCTTTTTTAATGCTATTTTTCCACTGCAATATATTCCCCCAGTCTATTAGTGTATGTATGTTGTGTGTGTGTGTGTATGAAAGAGAGTGTGTTGCATAGATTTCTCATCTATATGTCCAATAGCAACTACTACATCTTATGATATCACCTAATAGAGTATATTAAAATTAGTAGTCACTCAACTGTGGTCTCCATTTGGCGATAGGTTAACAAAGTGACCCACATGCTTGCAATATGAGCAAAATTTAATTAATACTCTTTTCATGTGTTGGCTGATGACAGCTTCTGCTTCTTTGATTGTAGTACATTTTTTTAAAGAAAAAATCCTTTGTAAGATAACTTTATATGTGTGTCAAAATACAGTTTGCTAACAAAAGGAACATAATAGTTATATGTCCAATGCCATGTTACCTCACTCAAACTAAATTATGCTTCATCAAAGAAAAAACTGTTTGCTTTAAGGAACTCACCTGAGTGAGAAATTATCCTTGTGAGTTTTAAGAAGTGTGATTTCATTGACATTTTGTGTGTTATTTATAGAAATGAACCTGAGTTTCTTGAAATGAATACTTTTAACGGAATGGGGCAAAAGGTGTCTGAAATTAAGCAGTCATAAGCAATTTATTATTGAGAAATAAAAATGAAGTCCTTAACTTCAATTCATTCTTCCACCCAAACACATAACCCATGCAAATTCAAACTTCCTTGCAATTCAAGTAAGTTCTACAATGGAGAAATAAACCTCTTAACAAGATTGAATTTGTTATTGTGCATGTTACAAGCTGAACAAACAGAGATTGGGGAAGGCTCTGTTCATTCATGTGCCTCCTTTAAAAAAACAAATACCAGTTTAATATAAATGGAAATGAGGGCAACGTTAACATGAACACAAATCTTGATCCATTGTAACCTAATAATGAAAGCCATATTTTTTGAGGCTGGATAAATGGATAACGTCATACATTTTAGAATCTGAATCATCACTGTTTTGTTAGGATTTTCTTCTTTTACAAATTTTACGTTGCATGCTGGGGTAACGATAAACTCTTAGCGCTCTAAGTCTTGAACGCTGATATGCACAACTAAAGTAGAACAATTAGAAATAATGATGAAAAAAGGTACAAAGTGTACAAAACGAAACCTAAAGACCAGCTTTGTAAAGTTCTGCTTTTATAATCTTTATATTATCAAAACCATAGCTAATGGTTGTACTCAAACATTCACCCTGCTCAAAGGTGTGATCATAGCAACATTGTTATAGGAGTTTTATTTTGTGAAAATTCAGAACAGAAATACTTTCCTGAATTTGGGAGATGAGAATTTCTGAAGAGCACCAGGGACATGGTTTGTTTCTAACTCCAAAGGAAGGACTTGTTATAATTCTGTATTATTAATAGCTTTTAAAAATAAAATTAAAAGTAACTTCTCTATTTTGTAAAGTGTAAAATATTAATTCTTTAAAAGATTTTATTATCTTCTTTTAATCCATAAATAACTTTAAGATGTTATTTAAAATATAAATGTGACTCTACTTTCTGCTTGGACTGTTTAAGTAGTTTGGAAATGACTGGGGATGGAACACAGACCTAATAAAAAATATAAGCAGTGCAGATTTGCCAAGTGAGTTTGGTCATTTGTAAATGTGGTTAAAACACTGACCTCACTGAAATATTTTGAAGATTAGATGAAATGATACATATAAAATACCCAGCATAGTGCTTCTGAATCCAGAGTGGGTATTTCAGAAATCATAGCTCTTTTTGCTCCTATTATTTTGCTATAATGGCGAGCACATTTCTTCCCAATTATACTCTTTCCTAGACTTACAATCAATAAATGATTTTGCATTATATTTGAAAATATACTATAATTCCTAGTTTTCAAAACAGGAAATAAATTTGAAACAACTCAAAATTATACTTGGTTTTATATAGAATGTGAAAGAGTTTTCTCCCTTTCTCTATGTTTTCCTCATCACTTAGTTTTTGTAGCACATTATGCATGCTAATAGATAAGTACACTAGAGAAATATTTACCAATTTGGGGAAACCATATTAATTAAGGTAGGCTGTATTGCTCTAAATTACTATAGCAATTTATGAAATATTATTTCTTGAAAGGACCATATAACCAATACTGAAGGAATAGCTTTTCCTATGAGAACACATGTACTGATATGAGCTAGAAAAGCCAATTTTCATTACTCAGTTTTAATAGGCTACACACTAAAATGCTTGTCAAATATTGAATTTTGTACCATATTTCTAAGTGTTAGAACAAGTATATTCTTATTTGTATGTAATATTTTATTTATTTTACCTTGTATTTTTCTTTAAGGCTTTGAAATTATATGAACATACTTATAATTTTACTAGTACTTTTTTTCCCTCTGATTCAAAGAGAAATACCCACAAAAGTGGCCCATGCAGAAATTATTTTCTCAATGTAATTTGTCTGAGAAAAAAAATTTGGTGAATTCATTGCCCATCCTAGCATTCACAAATTTGTTATAATCTTGCCATTGATTGGTTTATATAAAATACAGAATATTAAATTTGTAAAATTGACCTCATAAAAATTTATGAATTGGCCTCCCCTTTAGAATAGTAAATTCAAAATAATGCTTGGTTAATCATAATGCATTTTGAAATGTATTAATGAAGGTTCTAAAACCACCAATAATCTAATAGTTATATGATGGTTGTGTTGTTCAAAAGAAATTTTTCTAAATAATTGACAGAAAATTCAATTTTTTAATTTACTGCACTTGAAATAATTTTTATTACACTTAAAAAAGATTTTTTTCAACCTTTATAATTCAGAGACAGGCAGGAGCCCCTAAAGTTTAAGGTTCATGTATCACCCTTCTTTTCCTCTTCTTCATTCCTAAACTCCTTTACCACATCTTTGGTGAATACTATTGAACACGTAAGTACAAAGAAGGGCCTTGGGCCCTGGCTGGTGTAGCTCAGTGGATTGATTGAGTGTGGGCCTGTGAACCAAAGGGTCACCAGTTTGATACCCAGTCAGGGCACATGCCTGGGTTGCAGGCCAGGTCAGGTCCCCAGTAGAGGGCTTGTGTGAAGCAACTACACAATGATGTTTCCTTCTTTATCTCCTTGTCTTCCCCTCTAAAAACAAACAAATAAATAAGTAAATCTTTGAAAAAGGGGGCCTTGGCATTTAAAGAAATAACCCATTGATTTTACCAAGTGGTATTTCAGAATTTTGACTTTTGACATCAAAGTGTTAACTTGTTGCAGAGTACAGCTTCTGTACTTATTGAGTTAAATTTTAGTTTACTCTAAATATCTCAAGAAAGATTATTAAGAAACTAAGTCAGACTGTTCAGGCATTTCTGGCTGCAGTATTGTTGCTAGCTAGGAACAATAATAAAACAATTAGGATTAATTAAAAATCTGCCTGATTGATTAGGATATATAAATTAATACGTGATTGTCATAGCTAATAATCTAGGCCTACCAGTGCTACCTCTGATCAGTTAAACATTGCTGAAGTTATGATACTATAGCCTGCATTTCCTAATGGGCTTTTCTGAGGCTCAGGCTCCCTGCTTTCCCTCGGGGGCTGAATTAGTGGTTCATTTCTGTGCTTCTTATTACCTGAGATAAATTCAATGTTACAACTAGGCACTTTGGTAACATGTTTTCATTAAGCTGCAGAGAAATGTTCATGCACCAATACTTTCGAACTTCATTTAGAAAGTAGACTGGCCACCAAAAAAGAAGTTAAAAGGAAAACTCAAGCCAAACCAAACCAAAAAAATATAAGAAATCACACTAAACTATAAATGTTAGCCACCAGGGATTAAGTACTCATTTTTTAATCAGACCCTGACATTTAAAAAAAATAATTCAAATACATCTAGATCTAGGACAAGATACATATAGCTAACCTCATGCATTTTATTTTTTCTAAATTGATTTTCTAGGACCAAAAAAGCACCAGTTATATTATTAATACTTTCTCCACTCATTCAGAGTTCTTTACTGAAAACAGACCAAGGGCAATCTTTCAAAAACTTAACCTAGGAGCCATAGTTTGACTTCAGGAGTTCACCATCACATTGGTAGTTAAACTCTTCTAACCTTGTGTCAGAAATTCCTTGTGCCAGCTCTCAGCTTTTCTCAGTCCACTGTACCCTTGCCCCTGATGCTAACCCAGCATCTAGATGTTTCTCAGCTTTGATGTATTTCTTTTCTTCATAGTTGGGTACCCTCACCTGTAACTGCAAATTTCATCTTTGACCTCATGTAAGAATTAAAACATAATGTAATGAGGTGCTGAGCCAGAGGCCCCCTGCAAATATCCTAAAACCCCATAGCTATCCCTTGGGGGATGAGGGAAGCAGAGAAGGGCCATTGACAGCTATTTTGCATATCTGAAGAAGTTGGCCAGTGTTTTAATAATATTTAAAGCTGTGCCTGTGCTCAGAGCCAGGGCAATGGGCGTGACTCTAACCCTTGATACAGTGTAGCCAGACAGACTTCTTGCACCTCTGAAAGCAGTGTGAAGAAGGCTCCTACATCCCCTGGCTATGCTTGCCTGGACTAACAATGGCAACTGAGAAAGGCAGAGGAAACCAGATTATTGGCAGGTGTAACCCAGTGTGTTTGAGCTCTAGACAACGGGGGAAGGAAAGTAGGAGAGCCATGAGAGGCTCGGGCGCTCTCTCTCTCTCTCTCCCCTCGCCCCATGTGTCTGAGGAAGGAAAAGCCGTTTGACCATGTAGCAGCAGTGTGAGGTCTTGGCCACATGGTTTGAAAGGATGCAGGATTCCCCAGCCCACCATGAGGATGCAGTTTTAGATTAAAAGCAGGAGCCTAGCTAGCCAAGCATGGATGACTGGAAGAAGCCAGGATACAGACGGGAATCTGTCCAGCTAAGCTAAAGACATCATTTCTTTTCCAGATATATGGTCCCCCTGACAAGCCTGGTTTGGCAAGGGGAGGCAGGAGTTTGCGTGAGTTTGTTTGAGTCTGGGATTTAACGGCAACATTCCACCATTATCCTTGTTGCAGTCCAACTGCGAGCGAGAATGATCAGTCACCAGAAACGTCCAGGTTTAAGATGTTACTTTATTGGCCAAAGATTACCTGCGCAGGGGCGAACTCTCAACCTGCGTCCCGGGGACACAGTACCCCCAAGGAGCTACAAGAGAGAGCCGCGCCTAGCGCTCACAGCTAGGTCCTTTTATAGAGGCGAGCAAACAATCACACAAAAGTGGTGGTTAGCTATTGGCTGAGAGAGCCCGAGCGCGGGAACGTTATCTTAGGGCAGCGGGACACCTCCCCCAACCCTTCTACCCTAACACCCACCCAGGTGGCCATCTGCCTGAGTAAACAAATGCCTTCTTTGGATCGCTCCCTTCAATCCTGAACCTGTATAACTTTTGAATAAATAGTTCCTTTCCTTTTTTGATGCGCATACTGGCCAGCAGTGTCCACGTCATTATGGATGAATTAAAACATACACACAGACTACTGAGTCTGGCGGAGGAATAAAGATAACCGACCTTATTCTTTTCTCTCAAGAGGAGCCAAAGCCGTGGCCTCCACCATCACAGGCCTTTATTCTAATCCTATCTCCTTACATTCCAAGATGGATTCTCTTTGGTATCCCTGTTACAACAAAGGAGCCAATGCCCCTCATTACATCACAGAAGAAGGATATTAGCAAATGAATAGTCAGGCATTTACACTGGACCTGCAAGGTACTTGCAGGGTGAAGGGGTTTCAGCAAAGCAGCTCACTCTCAAAACAGCCTATGTATATTGCAAATCTGATTTCCCACAAGAGAACCTATCTGTGGGTGTGGGTCCTGTGCATCTCTGAGTGGGAGGTGGGCCCACGCCACGCAGAAGGGTCTGCCACATCTCCCCCCTTTCATTTTAATATGATCCCACAAAGCTTGCTGTTTGCTAATCTCCCACATGACCCTGGGAAAATATTTTGCAAATACATCAAAATACATATAACATTACTATAATCAGTAAGTAACCTGTAGTTCCAAAGACCCACATTCTCATATTAATCCCAATCAATCATTATTAGGCAGTAATGGTTCAAATGGGTAACATTCAAATAACTCTGAGGGCCTATTTTGAGTCAGGGTCAGATAGCTAAAGTGCCATAAAATTTTGGGGAAACACTTCTTTTGGGCTTGGACCCTTACCATTTAAATTGAGGGTATCAGCAAAATAGGCTTCACAGGATTTTATGCTTTCTTTCTCAGGCCTGATTGCCCCAGGGAATCTGCCTTTCCAGCACAGGGCCAACCACCTGCAGCATCATCTCAGGCTTAAGTGGATAAAGGAGACATCTCCCAGATGGAAATGGGGACAGGGGCTATGTCAGAATAGCTGGGGGGGGGGGCGGGGGGGGTGAGGTCCATCACTCTGTCTTTGCTGTGGCCCCCCAAGTCCTTCCATGAGGGCCATTCCATGTGGTCATGCCTGTCTTAGGTGACCCCTCCCTTGAGGGAATCTTACCCGTCATTGACTAACCGACCAAGCAATGCAGGCCAAATATGGATGTAGCAGAAGTAGCACTCCTGCCAGGGAGATAAGCCTCATCTCCTTACTGGTTCAAGTCTTCCTGACCGAACAGACCCATTTTTCGTTTGTAAATGCAATTGTAACTGTTTAAACCTGTGTAACCTACTTGCTGTTCCCGAATGCAATATTAACAACCTTTATATATATCATTGATGTAGAAAATTAACCCAGAGCTCAGCATGAGCCCATTTCCTGCCCCCGTTAGGCAAACTAGCCCGCGTGTGTGAAACTAGCAAGCCATATAAGGAATTTGAACTAACTTCCGCATTCCGCTTCTGTACCTTGCTTTGTGCCATGTAACCTGGGAGAAGGAGAATATATAAGCCCCTGAATCCTTTGTTTGGGACTCAGAATTTGGAGTCTGCACTCCTCTGGGCCCGTGCACGTTAATAAAGGATCGTGCTCCTGAATCCCTCCGGTGTTCGGTCGTTTCATTTCTCTGTAACATCATAAGGCACAAATAGGGATTAAGACAAAGGGGAATCCAAGGGTTGCTAGGACCCAAACTTGTAAGTCCAGTCCATAGAAACAGTTTTTAGGATTCAACCATTGAACATTATGGGGCATGGAGGGGTTGTTTCTCTCTGCAGGTGGCACCCGAGTCTTGGCCCCTGTCATTGGGGCAAGCCCCAACCTCCTCCGTTGGCAGACACAGGCCCCTGAGTGACAGTTGAGGGTCCGTATTCTTTCTGGTGTTCAGGGTCAGCTGGGCCATCTGGTCTGTCAGCCGATTGCTTCTCAGCTCCAGGTAGCAGAGCTTGGCCTCCGTCCCGCCCAGGACAAGGCCCCACTCCTTTGGCTGGCAGCCAGACAGGACCTGTAGGGATGGAAACAGACACACCCTCTTCCCCTTGTTTAGTTAAAAAATCTACAGAGGCTTTGCCAAGAGCCATCTCTCAGCAAATCACTATATAAAATCTGAGGATAAGATGACTTTGGCTCCTTCTTCTGAAAGTGTTTCTCAATTGGAGTACAAAGAGATTCATCACAATGTAGAAAATTATATGTAAACATAACATAATCAAACTTTCGGGGGGAAGGACTCATGACTCCCCCATTTTCCTGTTTAAGAAGGTTTTTAAAAATATGACAAGCCCATTCTACAATTTTCTGACTGCTTGGATTGTAAGACTATACAGGGCCATTATCAGTTTTAATTTGCTGAGGTCATTTTAAATGATTAAAGGCCTCAAGCCAATGGGCTTGCATATTTTAGCTTAGCTTGGACAGACAGGCCCCCTGCTGTTTCTGCAAGCTGCAATGCGGGGGGGGGGGGGGGAGGTGCTCTGAAAAATGTTTTAGACAAAAGAAAAATTTGCACACCAAGGGCCTTTTGTGACTTTAATTAACCATTTCCCTTGGGAGAATAGCCAGTTCTTAACCAAGGAAACGATCAGTATTTTCATATACTGAGTTAAAAAATGGTATTTTGCTTTCTGCATAGAAGAGCTAGTTCTACACAGAAGACAATTCACCTACTTTTAATTATTATTATAATAAGGTCATGGTCTGGCATAAACAAAGAGGATTTTTAAATATTTTTAACAGATAGCACCCTGTATCCCACTTATAGCATGCTTTTAGATTGACAAATTTATGAACATTCACAACTTTCGGAAACAGTCTTTTCTCTACTGGCAAATACATTTACTTTTTTTTTCTTTTTAAAAAAATGGTTGGAAGTACACTGGTGTGCCTAAGCGCCTCCCCTAGCGCAGCTGGCTCGGACGGCAAATAGACCCTAGTCCTGAGCGCGCATACGGGAATTCCACCCCACCCCACCCCCCAACCCCCGCCCCGGCACCGTGGCACCCAGCCACCACCGGGGCTTTTTGCAGCCCCACCACCAGTAGAGCCTGGGCCCCTCACGGCACTGGGGACGAAGCTCTGCTGCACCCCACACTGTGCACCACAGGCCCTCCCAGGCGTGGCCCCAGTCTAGACCATTCAGGGGAAGTTGCGGCCCACATCAAGAGTCACAGGCCCCCTGCATGGCCAAGCACAGGTGCACTATCGTGCCCTTCCCTTCCATCCTTCCAAATTGTAGAGATCCCATATCTGGGAGAAAATAAGCAGCCCTGTAACTGCTGAAAGCTAAAACATTGCTCTCAGTCTAAAAAGAGCTCGTTCCTCGTGGTTGAGATCCACAGAAACTTTCAAGGAAATTTTTTTAATGGGCCGCAAGATGTGGCTTAAAAGAACGAATTTGCTGAGATGCCTGTAACTGTGACTAGATGAGTTTTTAAAGCTGATTAAAGGGAAAATCTTTGCTCTTTCTGCCAAGCTCAGACCTTGGTTGAAGTTGCCTCCCGGCAAGAGCTTGGGAGAGGGAGCTAAGCTTCTGCTTACTAAAGGTGTTAAGGGACAACAGAAGGTCCGTTATTGTCCGCCGCCTTATGGAAAGATGCCTCTCAAAGCCAGAGATTTGTGAAAAGGAAAGGAAATGTTTATTTAATGCTATACAGAGTTAAAGTAGTGACTTAACTTCATTAAAATATCAAAGTCCTTCAGGATACACACAGACGCCCACAGTGCTTCCTATCTCCCTCTGCCCTAATTCAGGGTACCACAATTGCAAGGAAGAGAATCACACATCCGGGATCCAGGCTCTTGACACCGTCAGCTGTGTCGTCGTCCAGGCAGGATCTCTAATTAATCCAAAGCCATGTGGCACCTTCTCATGGCCTACTGGCAAGAGTTCTTTCACCCTTCTTCCAGCAAAGTCTCTCTTGTTCCCAGGCCACGCAGCAAAAGGGAGCACCCCAAAGCTGCATGGTCCTTCTTCTACCAAAGCTGTGGGGAAGGGGTCCCCACTCTGGCAAAGCCACTTGGCTCTCCCACTCCACCAGAGATGCAGGGGTCTGTACTCTGGTGAAACCACGTGGAATCTCTCCCTCTGGCAAAGCTGCGAGAGGGTCTCCACTTGGGCAAAGCGAAGTGGCAATTCTCTGCTAAAGCCACATGGTGATTTTCCCTCACAGGGCTGTGAGGGTCCTAATTCCCATGAAAGCACATGGATTCTCTCTCGATGGCTGCCATGTCTCCGTTTAAATCCCCAAGCCAAATCTCTTCTGTACCCCCATTTCCGACTCCTCCTACAATCAGTTACACCTGCCAGCATTCCCGTATATTCCAAGTTTACTGGGATGCCATCATGAGTCTGGGCAGGTGTGTCCCCATTTTCTGGAGCCAATCTTCTCCAAGCTCCCACGCAGGCGCTGTGACTTGAGGTTCCTCCCCCAGTTACATCTTGGGGGGAGTCCTTTCCATCCCCCTGGCTCAGAGCAAGGCCACAGCTATTTAACACATCTAAGCCACCAGCCAAAGGCTATAGATATGTTAAAGGACCATGCCATGGATTAGCAGCCCTGCATGTCCCTGCTCCATGTGTCCCTTCCCCCAACTCATACCTGTGGGGGAAGGGGTGAGGACATCTTATATGTCCCTCTAGTATTCCCTGGACACCCTGAGTTCTGGGCCCCATTCCAAATCCCTATTTTGGGGGGCCCCCTCCTGGCTGCACCCTGCATCAATGGTAGAGTTGCAAGGTGGTCGAGGGAGAGAGTGACCTAGGAAGAAAACCCTATTCCTCTGAATCCAACACACCCCACGACATTCTCGAAAAGCACTTGGGGTCGTCGGCCCTTACCTTGGGCTGAATGCACGCCAATACCCACCACGTTGGTGTGTTGTCCATAATGACGATGGCTTGTGGCCTCTGAGTCCCTGTTCCAAGGCGCCAGCTGTTGCGGACACTGACCAGCAGTGTTCGTGTCATTATGGATGAATTAAAACATGCACACAGACTACCAAGTCTGGTGGAGGAATAAGGATAACTGACAGGCTTTTCTCTCAAGGGGAGCCAAAGCCACGGCCTCCGCCATGACAGGCCTTTATTCTAATCCTATCTCCTTACATTTCAAGATGGTTTCTCTTCACTATCCCTGTTACAACAAAAGAGCCAATGCCCCTCATTACATCACAGAAGGATATTAGCAAATGAATAGTCAGGCATTTACACTGGGCCTGCAAGGTACTTGCAGGGTGAGGAAATTTTTAGCAAAGAGCAAACCTGAGAACAGCCTAAGTATATTGGCAAATATGATTACCCACGAAAGAACCTATCTGTGGGCGTGGGTCCTGTGCATCTCCGAGCGGGAGCTGGGCCCACGCCACGCAGAAGGGTCTGCCACACTTTTTACCAAAGTCTGGCTGAGAGCCTCAGTTTTTATTGGCAGTGGGCAAAAAGAACCATAGAGTAATGGACCCCCACGGGGGTGGGGCTTCGGTAATAATAGCACTTTAGTTCCTGAAACATTGGCGTTCAAGATAAATGTAAAAATAATAACAAAGAACTCAGCAACTGTTCTTATTCATGCAGATTGCCTTTCACACTTAGACATTTTACATCATTTTATTCATAGTTTACATACCAGTATCTGTCCTATTACTTTCCCTTAATGTTACACCATAATATTCTGCATATTGTCACAGTCTTGACTATTAGTATTTTGATGTACTTTGTCTTTTGACATGTTGATATAACAAAATTTATTTAATCACTGTACTAAAGATAATTAATTATACCTGGTATTTTCCTTTATATGTAACTATTTCAATGGATGTTTTACTGCACATTTTTCTTCTGTTAAATTATTTCCTTATTAGTCATTTTATTAGTTAAATTATTAATAATTATCATTAATAATTAGGTATTGATAACTGCCAATGATTTGGCTCTGCTCTACTCTCATTATTAATAATTTATTAATAACTGTTAATAAATTAATTAGTTAAATTATGTTTTTTCAAATTAGTGTTTTTGGTTCCTTCACATATATTCCCAGAAGTGAGATCGCTGGGTCAAAAGGCAGATTAATTTTTTGAGGTAACTGCATACTGCTTTCCACGGTGCTTACATGAGTCTGCATTCCCACCAACAGAGCAAAGGGTTCCCTTTTCTCCACACCCTCGCCAGCATTTGTTTGTTGATTTATTGATGATGGCCATTCTGACAGGTGTGAGGTATTTTCTTATTGTGGTTTTAATTTGCATCTCTCTGAGGATTAGTGACATTGAGCAACTCTTCATGTCTAATGGCCATCTCTATGTCCTCTTTGGAGAAGTATCTATTCAGGTCTTTTGCCTATTTTTTAATTGGGTTGTTTGTTTGTTTGGTGTTGAGTTTTGTGAATTCTTTATAAATTATGAATATTAATTCCTTATCAGATGTATCAGCAAATATGTTATCCAATTCTCTAGACTATCTTTTTATTTTGTTGATGATTTTCTCCACTGTGCAAAAATTTTAATTTGATGCAGTTCCATTTTTTTATTTTTTCTTTTGTTTCCCTTGCCTGAGGAGATATATCTGACAAAATATTGCTACAAGCAATGTCGGAGATTTTGCTGCCTATGTTTTCTTCTAGGGTTTTTATGGTTTCGGATCTAACATTTAAGTCTTCAGTACATTTTGAATTTATTCTTGTGTGTGGTGTAAGCAGGTGGTCTAGTTTCATTTTTCTGCATGTATCTGTTCAATTTTCCCAACACCATTTATTGAATAAACTATCTTTTTGTCCATTGTATGTGCTTGTTTCCCTCCTCGAATATTAATTAACTATAAACACGTGGATTTATTTCCAGGCTCTCTATTCTGTTCCCTTGATCTATCTATATGCCTGTTTTTATGCCAATTTCATGCTGTTTTGATTACTGTAGCCTTATAGTTTGATATTCAGTAGCATGATTCCTCCAACTTTATTATTTTTTCTCAGAATCACTCTTGCTATAGAGGACCTTTTGCAATTCCATACATATTTTTGAAATACTTATTTCAGTTCTGTGAAATATTACATTGGAATCTTGATTGGAATTGTGTTGACTATAGTTTTGGGTAGCATGGATATTTTAGCGATGTTGATTTTTCATATCCATGAACACCATGTGTGCTTCTACTTATTAGTATCTTTTTCAGTTTCTTTCTTTAGCCTCTTATAATTTTCTGGGTATAGGTCTTTTACTTCTTGGTTAGGGTTATTCCTAGGTATTTTATTCTTTTCATGATTCATGAATGGGATTGTTTTATTAATTTTTCTTTCCATTAGTTCATTATTGGCTTATAAAAATCCAACTGATTTCTTGATATTAATTTTGTAACCTGCTACTTTGCTGAATTCATTTATCAGTTCTAATAGTTTCTTGGCAGGATAGTTGGGATTCTCTAAATACAGTATTTTGCCATCTGCAAATAAAGACAGTTTTACAACATCCTTTCCAATTTGGATGCCTGCTATTTCTTCTTTCTAATTGCTATGGCTAAGACTTCCAGTACTATTTTGAACAAGAGAGTTGAAAGCAGACACCCCTATCTTCTTTCTAATCTTAAGGAAAATGCTTGTAGTTTTTGCCCTTTGAGTATGATGCTGGCAATGGGTTTGTCATATATGGCTCTTGCTATGTTTAGGTATGTTCCATCTATTCCTACTTTGCTCAGAGTTTTTTTTTTTTATCATAAATGGGTGCTGGATTTTGTCAGATGCTTTTTTCTGTATCTATTGTTATGGTCATGTGGTTTTTGTCCTTCATTTTGTGTTGAATGTGTTGAATCACACTTATTGCAGCGTTATTTACACTTGCCAAGATATGGAACCAAGTGTCCGTCAGTAGATGAGTGGATAAAATAACTATGGGACATTTACACAATGGCTGAGACATAAAAGAGATGAAAATTATACCTTGTGCAACAGTATGGATGGGCCTAGCAAATATTAGTCAGAAAAAGACAAATACCATATGATTTCACTCATATGTGGAATCTAATGAAAAAATTGAACTAACAAACAAAATAGAGACAGACTCACAGATAGCGGGATGACAACTAAGGGTAGGTTAGGGGGTAGAGAGATTGAGAAAAAGGGAAAAAGGACTTTTGGACGGGGACAACAGTTTGGTGATTTCTTTCAGTAGGGTGTGTAAGGGGACTAAATGATAATGGAAAAAGTACAATAAAACAAATTTAAAAAATAAATTTTCTTGAGAGAATACCTAGCAGTAGCTGACAGTTCACACTTCCATTACATTTTATAAAAGGTTATTTCCAATTGTCAATGGCATTTGAGTTGAAATACATTAACAGCTTACTAATACTGGTTATTATCATATAAATATTTTTGTGTTTTCATAACATATCAAGATAACACCAGTTTGGTTATATGTAGAGTGGATTCACATTTTCCAACATGTTCAGTCATTAATTTCCCACTATAGGAAATACCTGTTTAAATTCATTGTCATTTTTTAGTGAGAACTTGATATAGTTTCTATAAAGTTTAATACATAGGTGCAGACACTCGGTTATATACAGTGCAAATGTTTTCCACAATTTCTACCTTATTTTTATATTGCTTAATTCTTATTTTATACTTAAAAAGTTTTGTGTTCAAACATGGCAGTTTTATTCTTTATAATTGTCACTTCATAAATAAAGCATTTTTATACAAATGTGATTTTCTAAATATACTTTCTGTTTAATTTCTGTAATTTAATGAATTGCATCTAATCCATATCAAGTATATATTACTGCATTTAAAAAAGCATATTTAGATTATTTATTTGCCCACAGCAATTTAAAATATCCTTAATGATCACAGGTTTGATAATCATACAGACTTGGTTTCAATTTCATGTTCTGTTACTTACAAGCTGTGTCATGTTGGCCTGGTTGTGTAACCTCAACTGAACCATGACTTCCATGTGTGTAAACTGTGGCCATGTAATACTTGACATGAAGGATCATTGGGAAGACTGAGAATTATGTAAATAAAATGTCTGACATATGAAAGACACCCCCAATAAATGGTCACTTCTATTATGAGATGCATCACTATTATCTGTGACTGAGTCTATTTCTAGACTTTATGTTTTACAGAAATATTTTAATTTCTGTGGCTATATGTATTATTAAAAATTATTTTGCTGGCCTGGCTGGTGTAGCTCAGTGGATTGAGCATGGGCTTGTAAACCAAAGGGTCACCAGATGATTTCCCAGTCAGAGCACACGCCTGGGTTACAGGCCACGTCCCCAGTAGGGGGCGCATAAGGTCCATACATTGATGTTTCACTCTGTCTCTCCTTCCCCTCTCTCTAAAAAATAAATAAATAAAATCTTTTTTTAAAGATTATTTTGCCTTATAGAGATTTTCCAGACCCTCTCCCATTGTACTATTCTGCTTTTAAAAATATTCTTTATTTTTCAATAGTTTTAGATTATAGAAAAATTGCAAATCTAATGCAGACAGTTCCCTTATACACCACACTAGGTTTGCCCTATTCTTATCATCTAACATCAGTATGCTTCATTAGTCACAATTAATGAACCAATATCAATACATTAAAGTTAACTGTGGTCCATATCTTCTTTAGATTTGCAAAATTTTTCCCTAATGACTTCTTTTTCCCATAACCAATTTTTATGAGATATATATGTGTGTAGCTATATGTATACATATATAACATAAAAGTTTCCATTTTAGGTATTTTAGTTTACATTAATTTTATTCATAATGTTGTTTGAGCATCACCACTGTATAGTTCCAAAATATTTTTAGTTACTATAAAGAGAATCTCTGTAACCATTAAGCAATAACAATTCATTCTTCCCTCCCCCATCCTCTGGTAACATTAATCTACTCCCTGTCTCTATAAATTTACCTGTTTAGATATTTTGTATAAGTGGAACTATAAAATATTTGTCTTTTATTTGTGTCCTGTTTATTTTACATAGCATATGTTTTCAAGGTTTATCCATGTTGTTGCACACATCCAAACTTTATTCCTTTTGATGGCTGAGTAATATTCTATTAGATATGTGTACATTTGACTTTGTTTCCTCATTCATTTGTCGATGGACTCTCAAGTTGTTTGTAACTAATGGCTATTGTGAATAATGCTTCAATCAACATTGTTGTACAAGTAAGTATCACTTTGAGTCCTTTAAGATTCCTCGGGGTATATACAGAGGAATGGAATTTCTGGATCATATGTTAATTCTATGTTTAGCTTTTTGAAGAATTGCCAAACTGTTTCTACAATAGCTCCACCATTTTACACTCTCACTAAAAATGTATGGGAATTCCAATTTCTCTACACCCTCAGGAAAAATTATTATTTAATTTTTAAAAGTTTTTCTAGTATTGTTATGCTGGTTGGTGTGAAAAGGTATCACACTGTGGTTTTTATTTGCATTGTCTTAATGGCTAGTGATGTTGAATGTCTTCTCATGTGCTTACTGGCCATTTGTATATCTTCTTTAAAGAAAATTTCTTCAAGTTCTTTGTCTATTTTTTAATTGGATTGTGTTTTATATTGTTAAGCTGTAGTAGTTCTTTATATACAATGGATATTGAACTCACATCAGATATATGATTTGCAAATATCGTCTCCAGTTTTTTATATTGTCTTTATACTTTCTTGATAATCTATTTTGAGCCACAAATTTTAAATTTTGATGGAGCTCAATTTATCTATTTTTTCTTTTGTTTTTTTCACATTTTGGTGTTATATATAAGAACTCATTGCCAAATTCAAAGTCATAAAAATCTATCCCTATGTTTCTTATAAATGTTATGGTTTTAGATCTTATATTAGGTCACTGATGCATTTTGAGTTAATTTTTATATATGATAGGAGGCAGTGATTTAATTTCATTCTTTTGCATGTGCATATCCAGTTGTTTCAGCACCATCTGTTGAAGAGACTTTTTTTCTCCACTGAATGAACTTGGAACACTTGTCAAACCTCAATTGGCCATAGATTTATGGGTTTATTTCTGGATTCTCAATTCTATGCTATTGATCTATGTGTATATAGTTATGCAAGTACTACACTGTCTTGATTATCATAGCTTTGGAGTGAGTCTTCTAAATGTGTTCTTCTTTTTCAAAATTGTTTTCAATATTCAAGGCCCCTAGCCACTCCATATGAATTGGAGGATAGGCTTTTATTTCTGCAGAAACAGGCTGCAGCAATTTTGATGAGGATTGCACTGAATCTGTAAACATTTTGAGTACTTATTTACATCTTAACAATATCAAGCATTCCTATGATGAACGCAGCATGTCTTTACACTTGCTTAGGTCTTCTTCAATTTCTTTTGGCAAGGTATTTGTACTTTTCACGGTAAATCTCATTATCCTGTTTATACTTATTCCTAGGTATTCGATTCTCCAGTACCTCCAATTGTAAAACCTATCCACAGAGTTCATTCTTAGCCTCCCCCTTTTCTTATTTTATTTGTAACTCTTTTTTTTGACAGTGAAAAATTTGGGTACTCTTATCCTCTATATATTTATGTATTTTTCTAGTCTACTTGTATGAGTGGACATGGAAGAGGATATAAGAGATAAATGGTAATGGAAAAATGCAACAAAGATGAACAATTAAAAATAATGATAATGATAAATAAAATTTAAAAAAGAACTCATAGACCTAGATTATTTCTCTAAAGTTTTACAGAATCTAAAACAAGCAATCACAAAGTATGACAAATGGACATGATCCCAGGAACCCCACAGTACAGGAGCCAAAATTATAAAAATAAAATAGTTAAATCCTACATTATTGAGCCTGTGCTCTATTGTAGGCACTTTTGTTTGGAGCTGGTGATAAACATAAGGATTTCCAATTGAGGCACATGCTCTAGTATTGAGAAACATATAGTTTAATACAAAACAAAGACACAAATAATTCTCCATTTATTTATTCACCAAATATTTATCAACTGACTATTGTGTGTCACACCATTTTCTAGATTCTGAGGAAACAGTGGTAGATAAGCCAAACATAGATCTAATGTCATCTGGGGGTTTTACTCAAATGGTGGGGAGGAGGGTAGCCAAGGCAGTTCTACCTTGTGGTAAGTGCTATGAAGAAACAGAAGGAGGGCTATGCCAATGACTGGGTAACTAAACTGGAGTGCTCAAGAGAGCTCTCCAAGAAGATACCATTTAACCAGAGAATTCAATGACAAGAAGCAGGCCATGCAAAGATTAGGGACAATAACATTCCTGGCATAGGGAGACACCTACATAAAAAGGCCCCAATACCTGAATGATGTTGGTGGACATGTAACTGAAGAAAAGAAAGAGAAATAATAATATTGTGGTAACTATATATGGTGCCAGTTGGGGTACTGGAAATATCTAGAGGAATGTAAAGGTTACAATTGTCTAATCACTAGGCTGTACGCTCAAAAACAGTACATATTTATAATAATAAAAATAACAGGAAGAAGAAAGAATAGATGGGCCATGACAGATTCTGAAAGGCAGGCAAAGGTCAGATTATGTAGGGCTTTGAACACCAGAGTAAGAAATTTAGATTTTATAGTAAACATAATGGAAAGCCACTGGAAGTCTTTAGGCATTCATTAGTAAATACTCTAATAGAGGTATTTGGAGGATGATTTGAGAACACAGTCTAGGGTGGGGGTGGGGGGCATTGTAAGGGAACAGTGAGCCTGAAAAAATGAGGAGGAGTTAAACAAGTCAGTTATAAAGCCAAAGTGTGGAATAGGGGTGCATGGGGGTCTGCATATGTATTTGGCAGAGGGCACTGGCATGTTAAGCACAGAAATAATAGTTCAGGGAAAAACAATACAATTAAGCAAACTCAAATCATAAAACATTGTAGTATATGTTCGGAAGAAAAAGTCTGGCTGAAAGACTTAAGGCAAGTAGGAGTGAAACAACAACAGCCAATGAGTCAGGAAATGAGTAAAACTGCAGAGGTCAAAAATGAAGCAAGAGGTGCTGAGGGCCTGAATTAGGACCATGAAATAAGGACAACAGTGGAAGAAGGATAGATTTAAGAAACATTTAGCATATAAAATTGTCAACAGTTGCTAGGTTATTGGATGTAGGTGTGAGAAAGAGGAGAAAGGAGCACCTAGGAATGACTTGTGGGTTTTTAGGCTTGGGTGATATACCAAGATCAAACAAAAAGTTAACTTTGCTAATATATGGTTGATGGGATTATGGGAGATTTTTACTTTTTTCTTTTCATGTTCTAGTATTGTGTGCAGTTTTTATTACTCGTAGTGGACGCTGTGATAAAACATCCAGATTCTTTCCTTATTCAGGCCTGTGGTATTATTCACCCTGGGGCATTGTAGTCACTTTAATGGAGGTGCTTCCCCCAAGGTGACACTCTTTTCCTGGGGGCATCTCACATTGAATAACTGATTGATGAAGAGGTTACAAAGGCTGGGCAACCTTGCCTCCATTTGAGTTACCTATAAGGGCCATACCAGTCCCAGAACGCCCTGTAAGGTTGGTAAAGTCCTCTGGTGCAATCTTATGACAATACAACTACTCTCTCTGTCCAAACTCCTTCCTCACTGTGGAGAGCAGGACTGACAAAATGGCATTGGTCAAGATAGCATAAAGTTTATAAAACAAAATGGAGTCACTCATGTCAACCAAGATAAGCTGCCAGTCAGCCATGACACTGTGGTTCAAGAGGGAAACTATGTGAGTCACCTTAGACACATCTGGCAAGGACACACACAAGCTATCTGCACACGTGACTAGAACAGCCATGTCTGCAGAACAGGACCACCCATAGATAGATAGGCTCCTGGGGAAATTCCCCCTTGCCATCAGGGGTGCCAAGACATTTAACAAGATATCCAGAAGGGTGGAGTACACCACTTTCAAGGTATAACTGAAACAGGCTCCAGACCACTGCTGAGACAGCTGAGCTCCATCCACACCACTGTGATCTCCCTTGATTTTGGTCACCAGAGGTTCTACCCTGCTGGACAGAGGACTTCGCCTGCCCTGCTGCCCACATGGCTCCAGAGATCATTTCTTGCAAGACGCTGACAGCTCCCTTGCCCACCATGCTGTCTCCCAGACCTGCAGACCTGCAGACTGAGACTCTGGGACCCGGGTTTGTTATTCCCCATTGATTGCTGTGTGTGTGTGTGGGGGGTGTGCATGTGTGTGTGCGTGTGTGTGTTATACTTCTCTTAGATTGTTAGAGTGTGAGTAGGATATTAATGTATGTTGATGCTCTACTTTGAGTGAACCTGCATTCAGTAAAAGCTGAGTGAATAGCATAGTTTCCTTTTGTGACTCTTGTCTATTCCTTGGTGTTGGGCTGCTCAGCACGAAGATTGCTGAGCAGTTACCCACTGACTTATAGGAAAGACTACATCACGAACATACGCTTGTGATGATATTTTTGAGACCACTTCTCAATAATCATATGCATGCAAATATTAGGATGTTTCTCAGACTATGGTAAACTATGACTTTTCTAGTCTGAAAAACAATTCAACGACAATGAATACATATTTGTATTGGAAAATAAAGATGATTAATGCTGAGAAAAAGAGGCTTTGTTTTTGTTTTTGTTTTTGTTTTTTTCATTTACTGTAAGTAATAACTATTCCTTACAAGTACAACTTAAAAATGCTGGGCATTTTGAAAAGATGTTCTATAAATAACAGAACATGCTTACAACTGTTTGTTGAAGTGGGGTTTTTGTACTATTGTATGTGTCTAAATGCCTATTGAAACCTGTGGATGAATTTGCTTGTATAAAAGAGTAAGGTGAAATTTCTCCAAATAGGCTAAAGATCATTAATTTTTTTATTGTATATTATCTATGGTAATTAACAACAGTTAGGCATATGATTTGTGAAATTAATTATTATTCATATTATACAGTATTTGTACTTCTATTCACAATTCAAATGTCTATTATCCATTACTCTTAAGCCCATTGGAGTGAAAGAGTTTGGAATAAACTTCCTCGGATTATAACAAAAGGCTCTTGAGTATGCATTTGCGCAGTTCCATTAATAAGGTTTTAATCAATCCTTAAACTTTTTCCTTGCTTATTAAGCAACCTGTAAAATGCCAAAAAGCATAAAAAAATGTAGGTTGAATTTTCATCAGCTAGCTTGCCAGTTGGAAAGTTGATAGCTTACCTCAAGTGACATCTGTAAAGTGAAAGCAAAATTAATTAGAAATCTTCACTTCTGGAAGGTGAACAAACATGTCTTTTCTTATCTTGTCTCTTTGACAACCATCTGCTTTCTGTATATGAACCCTGAATATAAGAGAATACTATTTAAAACTAAAATTATACACAGACATACACACATACCAAGAAAAGACAAGTTAATTAGAATAGACTTTGTATACTTTAGAATTGCTTATGAATTCTAGAAATGAAAAAAATGTCTTGTTACTGACCATAAATAAATGGTAGAGAATACAGAAATTGTTGTTAATCTATTTTTCTACATAATTAATTATCCCTTAGTGTTATATAATTCCCTGGCAGAGGATATTATGCATTTCCTTACATTAATTTAAAGAGAAATTGTTTTCAAAAGTAACTTGCATTTTATTTTTCAGAATGAAAATAGCTTTATATTTTCTGTTTATGTAAATAATATATTCTTATAACATTTTTGATATAATGTATAATTATTGAAGTAAAATTTACTTTGAATTCAAGCTCTTAGAAATAAAATGTTAACTGTTTTGTGTCTATCCATTCATGAGTATGTGCCCTAGATATCGACCTACTTAACTACATACAAGTAATATATAAAGAGTAATATGACACTTATTATTTTTATATATTTTTGTACTCAAAAGGTCATGTACATTTTTCTCTGTCAATAAACCTAGACACACAATCCAGTTTTAAATGGCTGCATATTTTTCCATCAAATGGCATATCATATTTTATTCAAATGATCCCCAAACAAAAGACTTTCAGATTGCTCTAGATTTTACAATGTGTAAGAAGCCTTGGGAATTGTCTTTGGGAGCAGGGGTTTAGTTGGGGAAGGGGAGAGAAATGGGGGGAAAAATTGGGACAACTGTAACTGAACAACCATAAAAATTTACATTAAAAAAGAAACCCCATGAAAGTATAATATGATAAATAGGTTATAGATACATAGATAGATGCCTATTATTATCTCCTTGGAACATTTTGTTACAAGTGAAATATTTTGATTGAAGGACACACAAATTTTTTTAACTAAAGGCAGCTTGCATTCATCCATCCATCCATTCATTTTGTCTACAAACTTATTATTTTGTGTTCAGATTAGAAATGTACAGATCCAAAGTGTACAATGCAATAAATTTTGGAAAATGCAAAAGCCCAAGTAACTCATATTCTTACAAAGATGTAGAATACTTCCTTCACTCCGGAAAGTTACCTCATGTCCCTTTCCAGTAAACCTCACCACACACAACACAGGCAGTTGTTCATTTGTCATCATTGATGAATTTTGTTCTCTAGAGTTTTATATAAACAAACACACTGTATGTTCTTCTTGTTCCCAGCTCCTTTTTCTCAGCATGTCAGTGATTTTCATCCTTATTGTTGGGTTTAAAAGTAATTTGTTCCTTTTCATTGTGAAATGGCAAACCATTGTGTGAAAAGTTCAAAATTTGTTTATCCTTTCTCCTACTGATGTACTTTTGGGGCGTTTCCCTGAGATTTTAAAATATTAAATAATCAAAATAATATTTTAATACTCATTTCCATAGCTGCTGAACCATTTTATATTCCCACCAACAATATAGAAAGATTTCAGTTTCTCCACACCCTTATTGACACTTGTTATTTCGGTTTTTCTTTTAAATATTTGCCATCCTAATGGGTGTGAAGTAGTATAACACTGTACTTTTAATTTGCATTTCCTTAATGATTAGTGGTATTGAGCATCTTTTCATGTTCTGTATATATTCTTTGGAGAAATGTCCATTCAAGTCTTTTGTCCCTGTTTTATTAATAATATTATTTTGTTCTCGTTGAGTTCTTGAATGGGGCACCAAAAATACTAGTAGCAAGCCCTGGCTGGTGTAGCTCAGTGGATTAAGCATGGGCTGTGAACCAAAGAGTAGCTGGTTTGATTCCCAGTCAGGGCACATGCTTGGGTTGAAGGCCAGGTCCCCAGTAAGGGACACTCGAGAGGTAACCACACATTGATATTTCTCTCCCTCTCTTTCTCCTTTCCTTCCCCTCTCTAAAAATACATACATATGGTATTTGTCTTTCACCTCCTGGCTTATTTTGCTTAGCATAATGCTCTCTAGTTCCATCCATGCTGTTGTAAAGGGTAGGAGCTCCTTATGATCTCACCTTTAAAAGGAACCTAATCAACAAAACAAACAAACAAGCATAATGTAACCAAAGACACTGAAATTGAGAACAGGCTGACAGTCATCAGAGGGGAGAGGGGAGGGAATTCCAAAGAAAAAGGGGAAGGGTTTAGACCAACAAGTATAAAAGACACATGAACAAAAACTAGGTGGGGTGGAAATGGGAGGGAAGTGGGGAAGGCTGGGGCGGTGGGCTGGGATGGGAGTAAAAGACAGAAAACTGTACAAGAACAACAATTAAAATAAAATTAAATTTAAAAAATACATACATAAAACTCTTTAATAAATACTAGCAACGAGGAAAAAAATAGATAAATAGAACTTCATTAAATTTTAAACATTTGTACAGAAAGTCCTCTATTTATTAGCTGTACAAACTTTGGTCCTTGGAATCAGCCCAAGATGAAGGCTTAAGATCTCCAGCCTTTTCCCAGCATGCATCTTGCCTGGGCTCATATGTGAATTTTTTGGTTCACCCATATACATGGCTGCATTTGAGTGCCTTAATTTCCAAAAGGGTGTCACCCCAGCTTCTCCTTGGGGCTTTCAATGGTCCATTATATGTCTCCACCCATAACCTCTTGCTCCAGGGTCCCGTGGGTCTGTAGACCCCCTTAGGCTTTTACAAGAGGTGCTTGCTGCTTTCCACTGATTTTCCCAGCCTGAGATCCAAGTTAGGTAAAACTTAGACCAGTCCTTTAAGCAGCCCTCACTCAAGCTAGAATGCTACAAATAAGGCCTGCTCTGCTTCCCTCAACTTAAAGGGAAGAAATGGGAACTGGGCTTCTGCCTTGAATGGTCAATTGAATGTATCCAGCCATAATCTCTTGGCTCATGCATCTGTGGGTCTTAGATTCTCAGCAGATTTTACCGCACAGCACCCATTGCATTTTCCTACCTGAGCTCCAAGTGAAACAAGACCAGTTACTCAGACAAACCTCAGATAAGGTAGAACAGTGCTTTGTTTCCTATAGTTTGAGACAGGAAATTGGAAACTAAGTGGCTGCCTTCTCCAAGCCAAGACCATGCAGCACCAGGAAAAAAGTCTGGTAGCAGTGAATATGCTGAGGAAATCTCCAGGAGATTTGAAATCTGCTTTTTCTTATTTGGTTGTTATAGACCTTTGATTGTTTTCCAGAGCTCCTATAAAGTTATTTTAGCCAGACTCTAGGTTGGGTTTCTTTTTCTGTTTTGTTTTGTTTGTTTTTAAATTTTCCATAAGGAAAAGAAGAAACAGAACTCCCCAGTCTACCATTTGGCTGACATCTCCTCTGGATCATTAATATTTAAACAGACTTGATATAATTAGAAGTTTCACTGCATGAATATGATTTGTTTATTCTTTAGTTAGTCAAAATATGCTTCTGGATCTTGCTGAACCTAAGAGGCATCTTTATCAATATTAGTCTACTATCAACATCAGCAGGCTCCTTGGTAGGTGAGACTCATTTTATGCTAATGTATCCCTCCTACCAGTTTCATACTTTTTTCAATTAATCTAATAAAATTTTCAAGAAAGGATTGAATATCAGTCATTTATATCTCTGTATTAATTTAATATTCTTCTCTAATTACTGAAAAAAGATTTTGTTCTTTGTTAAAAAACCTCAAGTATTAGTGAGTTGGTGAGAGAGGCAGATGAAATCTCTCCATATAGGTGATTAGTCTCTTTCCTAAATACAAGGTACAGTTACAAACACAATTTGCCAGCACATGAGCTGGCTCATGAATTACAGTTGACCTTTGAACAACATTGATTTGAACTGTGTGGTTCTACTAATATGCAGATATTTTCAATAAACACATACAGCACAGTAAATATATTTTCTCTTCCTTATGATTTTCTTAATCACACTATCTCTAGCTTACTTTATTGTAAGAATACAGTATACAAAATATAATACATATACAAAATATGTGTTAATCAACTATATTATTGATAAGGTTCTAACTACATAAGGATTTGATGCCCTCTAATCCCCATGTTGTTCAAGGCTCAACCATACATACTTTACTTATGTACAGAAAAAAATTATTAATAAAATTATGGCTTTGAAAAATTGATATTTTTCAATCTCAGTCAGATAAATTACTGCTATTGTGCAAATCATACTATCAGGTTCTTCCAAATCTCTCAAAACTATAGTCATATAACTGGATAGACTAAATCAATTTACAACCTGAACTCTACCATTTATTAACACACCAGTATCATAAGTTCACCATCTGCACCGATAAGCAAAAATGTGAATAGCTTATTTTCATATTTCACCCAAATCTTTTCTAGAAATGACTTATCCATACTCCATATTCCTTCCTCTGGTGTGCTTCCAAGGACATTAGGATCTTATGCTACCTCCTAAATTCCATAAAGGATCTTTTATGCCAGGCTCTCCAGTTAAAAAACCTCAAGTATTTACCAGGGGTAATTTTGCCTAAAAAACAGACAGCGTAACAAGCATAAACCTAAAACAAAGTTTATACATACAAATTAAGTCATTTAAAGTTAATTTGGACCTGTGTCTTAAAAATAGATACCATCTTAATAGTGGTTCTCAGCCTATGGAATGTGGGTAGCTAGCTTTTGTATAATCATACTCATAGAGCCAATGCTGTTGGTTATTGTGAACATTGGTATAGTTTATATGTTCTGAGGACATTCTGTTTTACCTTATCATTAATCTCAAATCTAAGAATGAAAGATTTTGTGCAGGTTTCATGGCCAACAGTATCATATTATCTAATTGAGACCCACTACTCAGCTTGTCAAATCTAAGTAGTTCAAGTCTGCTAAAGTGAGTTTTAGTTTGGGCTAAATTACACTATCGATTTAGTAATTTGGTTTTAATTAGTTATATTCACTTAATTGTTTCTAGGTCTGTCATGACATTTAAAAATGGGGTTGCCAAAATTTATTTCACACTTTGAAGACTTTAGTATGTCTTTTTTAAAATTCATCACTTCTACTCTGAAACTCAGTGTGGAAGCTTAGTCAAATGAATCTCTTGCAATTGATTTTTATATGTAGGTTTGTTTTAAAGAGTGAGCGCCTTCAACAAATTTTCTTAACTACAGACAGAAAAACTGTCATGTGCTGAAGTACAAGAATACAGTCATGTCAATTATGTATAGTAATCAGTTTTCTAGATTTTTAAAGGCCACCTGTGATGAGTGTAATGGTTAACATTATGTGTAAAATTAACTGGATCATAGTATGCCCAAGTGTCTGGCTAGGAATTATTTATGGGTGTGTTCAGGAGGGTGATTACTGAAGACATTAGCATCTGAATCAGGTAGACTGAGTAGAGTGCTTTGCTCTTCTCTACCTGGGTAAGCCACATGCAATCCTTTGATGTCCTGAACAGATCAAAAAAGTAGAGAAAAGGGAGATTAACTCCCTTCCTGACTGCTTATTTGAACCGGTACATCAGTCTTCTCCTGCCCTCAGACTATCCTAAGTTTATATCATTGTTTCCCTTGGTTTTTAGGCCTTTGGACTCAGACCGATTGCATCACTTGCTTTGCTACGTCTCCAGCTGGCAGTTGGCAGATTGTTAGATTTAAACTCCATAATCATGTCAGCCAATTCCTCACAGAAAGTCTTTTTCCCTATGTGTGTGTATGTGTGTAAAATATATCTGTCCAGAAAAAGTCCAGCCATTGTTAATATAACAAGAATGGTTTGTGCAACATTGATGTAATCTGGCAGCCAAGGAGAGTGGACTGGAATGTGCATGTGTGAACAATGACAACTTCACTGTATTAGTCAGTGGTAGACACTGTTGAGTGAGCATGTGTACTGTGTGGCCATCACATTCAAAATGGCTGAGTAAGTACAACAACAAATCTGCATCAAATTTACATTAAACCTGAACATTCCTCTGAAGAAACTATTTGGATGATTCAGAAGGCCACAGCTATGGGCAACTGGTGATTGGCAGGTTCATCAGGACAGCATGCCCACTCATGCAGAGTTTTGTGGGAAAACATCAAATCACCCAGGTGACTCAGCCCCCTAATGCATGGATTTAGTGCCCTGTGACTTCTGGCTTTTCCCAAAAGTAGAATCGTCTTTGAAAAGGGAGAGATTTCAGACCATCAATGAGATTCAGGAAAATACAATGGTATAGCTAATGTTGATTGGGAGAACTGTGTGAGGTTCCAAGGTGCCTACTTTGAAGGGGACTAAAGCACTGTACATTGTCCTATGTACAGTGTTTCTCACAAATGTTTCTATTTTTTTATATTACATGGCTGGACACATTGTGGACAGACCAAAAATGTGTGTACATACATACATACATACATACACAAACACAAAAGGTGGAGCAAAAGTGGGTTTACAGTTGTTTGTATGGAAAATAATACAATAACAAATAATAAGACAAGAATAAATTGTATTTTGTCTACCCACAACTGGAAAACCTACTTTTGCCTCACCCTGTATGTGTGTGTTTTGTGTGTGTGTGTGTGTGTGTGTGTGTGTAAATTTTTTTGGGGGAGGCCTGACTAATATAGTGAGGGAGCAGTATTTCAATTAATTTGTTTCTTGTGCTTTGTGTAATAATAATAATAATAATAATAGCTTTCATTGCCATCACCATTATTATTCATCCATGTGAGATGATGGCATCTGCTTTAGCTTTTTCTTATCCACAGGCAGAACCACAAATGTCATGCAATTAGGATTGCTTCTTCCTTGTGTTCAATGTTGCTAACCTTGAAACATGCTTTATTTTACTCAAGTTCCCAAAACCTACAGTCATAATTCCATTCAGGAAGGATATTGGAAGAGCAGAGCATGACTGACAAAAACTATTATTTCTCAAAGTGTGTTTTGTGGAAACGTGTATAATAGAAAATCAAATGTGAAACACACTGATTAAAGTAAAACAGATTTCTTTCCCACAGGACTTGTCAGGGACTTCACTCAGTTAACGTGAGGGGGACTTCAGCCAGCGAAGTACCCTGGGGGCCATTGTAGATGGAAATAAAGAGTCGTCCCAGCTGCAGTCTTATTGCTCCAGTGGGAAAAGGGGTGGTGATTCCTCCTAGTGAAGAATGCCCCCAGCCCTTCTCCAGCATGGCTTTTATTAGGGTTGGGAAGTGCAGGGGGATACAGTACACATGCATAGTTTATCAATCAATGTCCAACAGGCTATAGTCATAAAAATCTAACACTATCTATAGATAACAATTAAAGAAACAGAAATCTTTTCAGGTTAGGGTTTGCGAAACATGCAGGCGCTAGATGGCTGTAAAGGCATATATCATGAAGTAGGGGGTATCACTCAAGCATCTGGGTTATACTAACAGGGTTTACCACTGAGCAGAGCCAGTTTCAGAGGACAATAATGTACATTTCAGGCCTGATTCCCACAGGACCCTTGGTATTAGAATGGAGTCATGCCTGCCACCTGCGTTATGACCTGGTTCTCCAGGGAGACTTACTAGCCCCTTCCAGAGCTTTCTCTCATGGGGCTACAGTCTCTGAAACCACATCAAATGGTCCCCAAAATCTCTCCCTTTTTGTTTGTTATGGTGGACAGAGCAGTAAGTCTGATGAAGCCTGCTACTTCCTCTTCAAGTATATGATCCCTAGAAAACTATTTGTGTATGCATTTCAAGGCACAAAAGACCACAATGATTAGGAGGCATCCTAATCATAGGAGGCATGATTAGGACCCAATCATGCAAATTCAGTCTTTCAAACCCAGTTCTTGAATTGAGCCATTGTAAGTTATCAGGAAGGATCTGAAAGACCTCCTGCTCAGTGAGTTGTTTAATGTCTAGAAGCTGCTGGCGTAGCTCAAGCTGGAGTTGATTGATTTGTCCTTGGAGATTGGAAGAAAAGGCCCCTCACAAGCGGTGTTGGACCTCCTCCCATGAGTGCTGACTGTAGCTCCACTTCAGGGGAGTGACACACAGCTTACAGAAGGCTGGATCACAAGTGAGTTGTTGGTGAGTGACAAGAGCATCCTGCCGTATTACTTCCAGCCATATTACTGTAGATTCTATGGCTGAGAGCCTGGCAAAGATCTCCTGGTCAATACAAGTCTGGGAGATCATATCCTGAGTTATATTGGTGAAGAAGGTATCCTTGCAGCATGAGCAGTCTGGACAGATTCAGCCAGAGCAGTGGCAGCCACTGCAGCAGAGGTAGCTATAACAATAGCAGAAACAATACAAGTGATGAGAGTCCCTAAGAAGCACCGCACCCTCACTTGAGAGAGAACACAGTTGAGAGCAGCCAGGCCTCCTGCATCTTTCCATTCATGGGTAACACTAACTGGCAGCCAGGTTTCTGTTTGTCTGCGAACTACAAAAACCGTAGTGAGATTGATCTGAGTAACATTAGTGTAGGTAACACAGCTAGCATAGATAGAGCCAGGGGAAGTATGGAGACTAAATATCTTAGAGTTATTATTATAGGTTAAGTGAGGCATTCCTGGGACAGCTAGAAAAAGATAGGGGTGAGAAGTACATACAGTAACTCAGGAACTACTAATAGTCTCCATAAAAAATACACTCCTTCTGTCCCCACCTCCTTTTTATATTGATGGTATCCTAGAAGGCACTCTATGAATGAGAGTCCCATTTTCCAAGTATTAGTATGCCAAGGGGTAGTGTGGCTCGGGGACGTGACTCTTATAATAGGAGCTCCAGTTCCCCCACCCTGCCATCCCATACTCCAGTATATAGAGGTTTGGCAGGGACAATGGTAGAATCCACATTAGCATACACTTGCCACATTACATCCCAGTTTTCAGCTGTTAATAGGGTATTAGGAATATCAATGAGTGAGGGCTCTTGATCTTTACACAACGACCAAGTAGAAGGCTCAGTATTTTTTGTCTTAATTTTATGAAGGGGTATGTCTGGAGGGTTACTATTTTCCCCATCCTTTTCTCCTTTAAAGCCTATGGCTCCTACAAGGGAGATATTAGCTTGAAGTTCCTTACTGTCAATGGCATGTGCATACCATTTAAAAGTTACAGGTAAACACAGAGTGTCAGATAGTGTGGAAAAACAAGCAGGCAAATGTTCTGACACATAGACAGTATTTGTAAGGACAGATAACCAATGTGGTTTTTCCTCTAAAGGACCTTCCAGTGGGAGCCAAGCACCTCCTGTCCATTTGGTATTGTTGCTAGATAAAGGAGACTCTGAATTCCACCAGGCATGGAGTTTAAATATGGGTGGATCAAGGATATGGCTCCAGTAAATACGCTGAGTTTCAGCATCAAGGCCTAAGCCTCCAAAATAAGTGAACAGAACAAGTATCAACACGCTTTTGATGGAATTAGAGGAGACTATTGACAAGTAGGCTAGAAATCGATTTTCAGGAGTGTCTTATACCCCTACATCCTTCATGACCTCTTCAGCCCTGCTATTAAGGGTTTTTAAGTCTCCCCACATTATTCCCTTGGGTTGAGGTGATGGAGTGGTCTCTGTGGCCTGCTTCCCTCGATTCTGGTGATGGACTCAGATCTGACATCAGCATTTGGTCATGCCCATCTGGGACAGCTGGTTGGTCAGGTTTTGAGACGCTGGAACCTCTTCTTCTGAGTTGTCCACAAGGGTTGGTGGGGTCGGTCTCCCATGGTAGGGTTTCACTCTTTTAGGAGGTAGCCACAAAGGGCCTGTAGGGACTGAAACACAAGCGTACCCTCTTCCCCATGTTAACAATTCAACTGGCCCCTCCCATTTTCCTTCTCCCAAAGGACCTCTGTATAATATTGATGAGGGATGGGGCCCCTTATTATCTACCTTTTGTCAATTGAAATGTTTGTCAATTGGTGTATTAAGAGAATTACCACAATTAAGAAAATTGTGAGTATATATGGCTAGCATTATGAGATTTCTGGGAGAGGTTTCCTGGCTCCCCAATTTTTTGTTTGTTAAGAAGAGTTTTAAAAGTATGATGGGCATGTTCAATTATCGCTTGGCCTGTGGGATTATAAGGGATGCCTGTTTTGTGTTGAATTCCCCATCTTTGTAGAAAATCTTGAATGGATCAGGCTGTATATCCCAGTCCATTGTCAGTTTTAACTTGTGGAAGGCCCAGATTAAAAGCCTCAAGCCCATGGGACTGGATGTTTTTATCTGATTCGCCCATAAGAGCAGAAGCATGTAATGCTCCAGAGAAAGTATCAATAGAGACATGAACAAATTTAAACTTCTCCAAAGGGGGGTAATGGGTAACATCAGTTTGCCAGATTACTTGTGGCTCTAAGCCTTTAGGATTAATTCCAATAGAGGGCAATGCCTTACCTAATGCCTGGCAATCTGGACATTCTCTAATAATTTGTTTGGCCTGAGAATGTGGGAGTTTGAACTCCTTGTGAAGTGCATGACTATTTTGATGAAAAACTGATGGGAGGCAACAGCATTTTGAAAGGTATCTACTATGCTCACTAGTGTGTCAGCTCAGGCAATGCCTTCGGACAGAACCAGGGAGGCCTGTATGGGAACACATATGAGTAACAAACAGAATATTTCCCTTTTATTTAGCAAAGTTTGCAAGGTTAAAAACAAGCTGAGTAGAGGGGGCTCAATGGATCCCTTACGGAGAGCCTGGTCTATATGAAGGAGACTATATACAGTATAACCAGAGTCACAAACTAGACTCAAAGGTTCGTGAGACCACGGTTGGAAAGTCATAATGGCTCCTGAGAGCTCGGCCAGTTGGGTGGAAACATGACCATAAGAAATACAGTGTTTCCATTCCTCATTTTTCTGCCAGGTGATGGCAGTTTTCCCTGTTTTTTTCCTGAGCCATTGATAAAAACCATTCTTGCTTTGGGGATAGGGGTCTTACTAATTTTCTCTCTTAGACGAACATTGAGAATTGGGAGGTTTTGTAATAATTTGTCTTAGGGCAGGCTAATTTCTATTTTGCCACCAAAGTCTGTGATAGCACACTGATATTCTGGAGACTGACTGGACAGCTGTTGTAATTAGATTTGGGTGAGTGAGATGTGAATGATGGCTGACAGGAGCCCTATAGTGTAGGATGACTGAAACTTGTTGTCTTTAATGCTGTTTTTTAAATTTCTGTATTTCTCAAAAGGCAAAGGCTCATGTGCTGGGTTCCCCCACCTGTTAGTGGCAATGGGGAAGGCAGATGATGCTTCCCAATTTCCCGCTTTCACAGCCTCTCGGATATATTTGCTGCACAGCGGAGCAGAAGTAGTCTGCCTAGGGGGCGGGGATCTAATGGAAGGAGGGGGTGGAGGCAAAGGTAGATCTCGGAGGCACTAGCTTGGAGCAACTAGCTCAGTGGGTAGGGAGCAGCTCCTCCTCTGAGTCATCCCAGAGTGGGGCTCAGGGAGCGATGGGGAGGGGCGCCCCCTCCTCCATTTGGGGGGCTGAGAAGCCTCTTGCATTTTAAAATCGCAACTGTTTTCCTGTACTCGGAAAGACAGGCCCCTACTATTTCTGGGCTAGCTTTTTCCTCCATTTGCAGTGGTGGCAGGTTTTTATTATTAGGTTTAGCAACTATGCCTGCCATTGCCCTACAGGTCCCTTCCTTTTCATCTAAGTTTTCCTGATCATGAGGTTTGCTGGTATGAATAGGGATGAGAGCCATTCTGCCTAGGCTCCAGATTATTAAATTCTGATATCCTATTGGTGTGCCTTTCTCCTGGTACCACTTCAATTTCTGTCTGACTTTTTCCCACACTTCTAAATCTAGAAAGCTTTTATCTGAAAACCACGGACAGTAGCTCTTTATTGTCTTCAAAAATTAGTTAAATTCTGTTTTTTAACCTGACATCCCACAGCCTGAAGGAGCTGGTGAAGCAGCTGAGAATACATCTCTTGATCCTTGGAAAAGTCCCGAACCCATGTTGGCGGCTGGGAGAGAAAGTTTTACTTTCGGTTTCCTACTTCCTCATTCTCACTCTTCCTAACTAGTTCTGTAAGCCTCTTCTGACTAATTGCTGGGGGAGAAATCAATGTGGTGGGTCACAATGTGCTGCTTGTGAGGAAATCTCCCAAAGGTGTCACCCCTTGGTCATCCCTGCCACTCTTACGTAAATCAGTTTCTCCTTAGGTTGTTTAGAACAACCAGGTGGGTTCACAGTGCTGGATGACCAATCCTTATGTGCACTTCCCAGGATGAGCCAAAATTTAATAACCATGATTGGAGTTCCCTATGAGGCCCCTGCATGTCTCAGGGAATGACCCTAGATACCCCCACTCACATAGTGATGACCAAGAATTCCAGCGGGAGGGAGGAAATGCCTCTTATCTTCGGTGCTCAGCAAGAAGCTGAGACACTCATAAATAACCCTGTAACTAGTTGCTGCTTTCAAAACTGTCTAAAGGGAAAGTCTTTGCTCTTTCTCCCAAGCCTAAACCTAGGTGGGGGTTGTGCCATGGGGATGGACTTGAGTGTTTTTACAGTGTGCCTCCCCTTGCACAGACTTTTGCTTGCCACTGGGGGGAAACCTAATGTTCTGTCCTGGTCCATGTTCCAGTTATCCTTTCGTGGATGTCTTCTAGCGGCGAGCACCCTACTGGCTTTTAACTGCTGGACCTGGACCCACAGGGTGCAGCAAATGCTTGGGAGAGAGCAAGACTCCTACTCACCAAAAGGATGCAGAGGAAAGAAGGTGAAACCAAATGCAAAACAGCTGCAAAGAGGGCGGCCTTGGAAGAAATCCCTTTCCCCTTATCTTACACACCTGTGGTATAACAGGAACGCTCCTGGTACCACTCTCCCTTTACCTGTGGGATGAAGGCACCGAATCCCATCTTAAGTAGATGTCTGCTCCATGGCATTGGCTCGTAGCCTCCGTCCCTGTTTGGGTACCAAATGAGGGGGACTTTGGCCATCGAGGTCCCTCGGGGGCCACCGTAGATGGAAATAAAGAGTCGTCCCAGCTGCAGTCTTGTTGCTCCAGTGGGAAAAGGGGTGGTGATTCCTCCTAGTGGAGAATGCCCCCAGCCCTTCTCCAGCACGGCTTTTATTAGGGTTGGGAAGTGCAGGGGGATACAGTACACATGCATAGCTTATCAATCAATGTCCAACAGGCTATAGTCATAAAAATCTAACACTATCTATAGATAACAATTAAAGAAACAGAAATCTTTTCAGGTTAGGGTTTGCGAAACATGCAGGCGCTAGATGGCTGTAAAGGCATATATCATGAAGTAGGGGGTATCACTCAAGCATCTGGGTTATACTAACAGGGTTTACCGCTGAGCAGAGCCAGTTTCAGAGGACAATAATGTACATTTCAGGCCTGATTCCCACAGGACCCTTGGTGATAGAATCAAGTCATGCCTGCCACCTCGGTTATGACCTAGTTTTCCAGGGAGACTTACTAGCCCCTTTCAGAGCTTGCTCTCGTGGGGCTATAATGCCCGAAATCACACCAACTGGTCCCCAACAATAGTGTGTATTGTGAATTTGTCTGAATTGAATAGAATATACACCTATTTGCCAAATGTGTTTCACTACAGAATATATATATATGTAGATGTATGTAGATGTGTATATATACATATACATATATACACATATATGTAAATTTTGCAAAGCATCTCACAAATGATTGTTTATAATATATTTTAGGAATGTTTGCATAGAAAAATGTGAATGTTTCTTTTGGTATATGTTATTAACTGAATATTTGTGTTCCCCCACAAGTCCTGTTTTGAAGCCCTGACTCCCAGTATGATAGTATTAGGAGATAGAGCCTTTGGGAAGTAACTAGATATAAATGAAGTCATAAAAGTAGAATCCCAATGATTGGATTAGTTCCTTTATAAAGTAAGAAAGAAACATCAGAGGTGCCTCCCTCCAGCATGTGGGGACACAGAGAGAAGGCCACTGTCTGCAAGCCAGAAGGAGGGCCCCACCAGAACCTGACCATGCTGGCACCCTGATCTCAGACTTGAAGCCTCCAGAATGTAAGAAATAATTTTTTGTTGTTGAAACCATAGTCTATCGTGTTTCATTATGGCAGCCTGAGCTGATTAAGATAGTGCAGTTGAAGGATTTATGACAAAACTGAATTTTCGGTTCATCTCTGACATATACTAGTTGTCTAACACTTTCTAAGTCTGTTCCCTCAACTGTATAGTAGGGACAAAAATATTCACCCTTCAAGTTGTTATGAGAATTGTATACACATAGCTTATAATAAGCTATCAATAAATGAAAGCTATGGTTATGATTATTATTTCCCTATTATTATTGTATGTTTCTCTTAATCTCTAAATTTAATGATAATTGAGAATCTGGAAATTTATGAATTTGGCTACTCAACCTGGAAAATCCTGGTCAATATACAGTATCACTGTGGGTTCTTTTAGGAAGGACAATTACCCAAAATCTGTTGCTGTTAGAACTGCTTTCAGCATAGTCATACTTCCAGGATGGTAACAGGTCAGCTATTTGAGTACAATCAATACCTAGTGATAGGCCTAGGTGAGAGCTTACTCTCCTGCACTTGCTGATTTTCAATTAATATTTGCTGCTCAGCAAGCCCAAGTGGATCAACTGATGTGGTAGATGCATTAGATAGGCATTTTGCTGAGCACTAACACTTCAAGAAATGTTCAAGCATGAAACCCCAAGGACTATTTCTGGTATATGAATATAATTTTTTGTTCCCACATACCCATAGTATCTCCAGATGGTCCTCACAATATCTTTCTCTTTATCTTAGTTAAAAATTATGTTCATAATACAATTATTTTTTGCTGAAAAACTGTATTCACACCTGATAGTAATTTTCTTTTCTAATTATGGGAAATATTTTCATATCTGGATAACCGAGCTCCTTTGTATAATTTGGTTTAACAGGTCTACCTGACAATTTAGCTCTGTACCTTAACTCTATGAAATAAATACATCAATGCTGATTTTTTTGGACATTAAATAAGGTCACAAAATCATGATATAAACATTTATTCTATAACATACCTTCTTTTTAAAAATACCATATTTTTAACCTGACCAGCTTTTTAAACCTTGGTCTTACAAGTTAAAAGCATTTGTGCTAGCCATGGTGATATAATTTTAAAAAATTAGTTAATTACTTGGCCAGCGTGGCTCAGTGGATTGAGCGTCAGCCTGCAAACCAAGGGATAGCCAGTTCATTCCCAGTTGGAGCACATGCCTGGCTTGCTGGCCAGGTCCCCAGTAGGGGGCGCACAAGAGACACCCAAACGTTGTTTCTCTCCTTTCTCCCTCCCTTCCCCTCTCTAAAATAAATAAATAAAATCTTCAAAATAATAAAAATGAGTAAATTGTATAAGAATTGCATTTTTTGGAGACTTTGTAATTTACTACTTTTTATGTTTTCATGTGTAGGTAACATAGCTATTGAAAGACAAGGAATATTTTGTGTGTTTTTCTTACTATATTCTCCAGATTCTGTGCACTCTCTCCCAGTTCTTTTTTGAACCATTATTTATATTTATATAAAATTATTATTTATGCATATATGTAAAATAGAGGTAGAAAGACAGTATCTATAAAGGTAAGTAGAAAGACAGATTTCATCTTACTATTTTCAGTTCATCTATCCACAGGACAGCATATTGCTATATTCTTTTAAAGCATGAAGTTAATGTGAAAAAATACTACCAATTGGGTCTCCTTTATTTTTTCAGTAAGATAACAATACTTAGATGACATTTAGACAAGTGATAATGGAAAAATGTACAGGTATTCACATTAAATGAAAATGGACTAAATTGGAATACATACTAAATTCCAGTCTGCTCTTCCAAGATATAATAAAGAATTTGAAGATAAATATATTAAGCTTTTAGAAAAAGTATAGTAATCAGGAGTCTCATTGTTCATTTACCAATAAGCTATAGCTTGAGTGCCTGTGGGTATTTTTATTGAAATACACTGCAGTGTTAATTAAATTTCATCTGCCACTGTTCCCTGCAAATCAGGATTTTCAAAATTTCATTCTAGATTAACTATAGCAAATGTATATTATGTTCATGGTAGTTTGTATTTACTACATAAAATTGCTGAGAATCTCATTGTCCCAGCTCATGTTTTGACTTAGAATATCAATCTTTCTGCGGAATGACTTATTTTCAACTTTGTCCCTGTACTCAGTCCAATCAACTGAGACTGGGAGTATAGGGTCAGGTGATGCAAAGCATTACCAACAAAATTCTTCTAGAACAAGCACTATGGGTAAGGCAGGTTACCATCAAAGGTGGTGTGGGAAAGTTGACATCATACATATTCCCTACTCTTCTGTTCAGAATAATTTATGGGTTATTAACCAGGAATGAAAGGAATGGATTGTATTGATATGTATTGGTCCTATAATTCAATGAGTTAAGAACTAGAGAAAATAGAAGAAAAAATCTTGAAAATATTATAAATATTTCCTTTTGCTTCTTACTTATTTAAAACTCTGCATTGTGCAATATTTTAGTTTTCAATATGATTAAGACTAATGTGGCATGTCCAACAATACTCTCAGCAATGGGAACTAGACCCTTTGGGAAGAATTCAATATACAAGTATTTTAACTTTATCCTATTGGTTCTCAACAGTTGGTTCAAGTTTTTTAGCTGAGTTGTACATTTAACATTTTATTCCTATGTTCTACCTTAAAAATAAAAGTGGTGCTTTTTAACCTTCAAAGAAACAAAATAGCTCACTATATCACTCGTTTTTATAAGCAAAAAATCCACACACAATGCATACCATATAGCCTGTGCATGGCCTTGGGAAACAAGCCAACGTACATTTCAATCCCTGCTCTCTCACCTACTAGCTGTATGAATTTACTGAGTTGTCTTAAACTTGTGATACCTTCACTTCTTAGTATCTTCAATAGGAGAGGTGGTGGGAGGTATTAATTTTAAAAATGTATGTTAAACACTTAGCATAGTACTTGTCTTATTAATAAGCCTTCAATAAATGATAGTCCACTAGCACACACCTCCAAAGCAGTGAGTACAACACAATCCACTGAGGTACCAAAGAAATTTAGACATTTAATTTGTATGTTACTTTATTTTAAAATTATGTTTACATGTACATATACAGACATATATAACATTTTAATAAATGTGAATGTAATTATATCACTTATGCTGAGTTTGGGGGTATCAATATTTTTTTTCTCTTTTTGCTTGCCTCATGACTATCTCTTTCTCTCCTAGATTAGCTCTTCTCCCCCCACCACAAATATACTACAGGTATTTTTAGAATCCTAGTATACCTCTACATTATATTAATTCATTAATCTCTTTTCTGTGTTTTCTCATGAATGTATAAAATATATTGGTATAGTAGTTTGTGTATATCATATTTAAATAAGTAGGCAAAAATCAAAGAAGGATGATTGGATTTTTTTTTAACATTGTGGAGTCTTCGGGCATGTTCTTATAAATTCTGTAAAGATGTGAAAGGACTCTTTTAAGCACCTCATTTGAGTCTATTAAAGAGGTAGATATCTAGTATATTAATGACAACCATCCAACCTGTGTAGTTAGAAATAAGGTTGACCACTCCTTGCCTAAAGAATCATGATTCTAGCACCTCATTGAGGTTATTAGGTTGCAGCCTCCTTAGGTACATTTACGGGGTGGCTGGAATGCTAAATTGCTCATTCTGCTCACTTCTGCTCACTCCTAGCAGTTTTATACAGTGGAGTGAGGAATGCCAAGGAGAGCCAGTGTCACTTTATTATATTTTTTCCCCTTTTCAACTGCCAAATGTTTAAATGGCATCTCTCAATTCAAGAGGCAAGAAGTTCAATGGGTTAATGTCAGGCCTATTGACAAAAGGGTTCTCATAGTTTCTTTTTGAAATTATCTATCTTGACAAATTTTCAATGTCTACATGTTTTCTATGGTTTCTTAATGATTTTTAAATTTTCAATTTTAATATAATTGTAGATTCACATGCAGTGGTAAGAAATAATGAAGAGAGATTGAGGGTACACTTGACTCAGCTTCCTCCAACAACAACAACAACAACAACAAACAAAAACTATAGTGAAATATCAGGACCAGGATATTGGTATTGGTACAGTGAAAATGTAGAACACTTCCATCACTACAGTGATACCATTGTTTCCCTTTTATGGCCAAATCCCCTTCCTGCCCACTCCCACTCCCGTATTTAGCCCTTGGAAATCATTGTTTTATCTATTTCTAAAAATTAGTCATTCCAAAACAGTTACATAAATCAATCATACACTATGTAACCTTTTGATGTTGGCTTTTTTTTATTCAACACATCCCTCAAGATTCATCCATGATGAAGCATGTAATAATAGTGTGTTCATTTTTATTGTTTAGAAGTCCACTGTATGGGTATATCACTGTTTGCTTAACTGTTCATCTGTTGAAGGACATCTGGGCCATTTCTAGATTTCGGCTTTTATAAATAAAGCTGCTATAAACAGCCATTTACAAGACTTTGTGTAAATATATTTCAACTTATTTAGCATCAATGCCCAGCAATATAATTGCTTGGTTGTATAATTGATTGTTTATCTTTTTTTAAATCCACACCTGAAGATATGTTCATTGATTTGAGACACATACACACACACACACACACATTGATATGAGAGAAAAACATCGATTGCTTTGATTGCTTGCCTCCTGTATGTGTCCTGACAGGGAATTGAACCTGCATCCTAACCGGACATCTACCTCTCAACCTCTTGGTGTATGGGATGATGCTATAATCAACTGAACCACCCAGCCAGGGCCTGACAAAATAGACTTTAAAAGAAGGACAGTACATAATGATAATGGGAACAACCCAACATGAGGATATAACCCTCATGAACATTTGTGAACCCAACATAAGAACACCTAAATATAAAGGAAATGTTGGTGGACATAAAGGGAGAGATTGATAGTAATACAGTCATAGTAAGGGGCTTTAATACCCCATTAACCTAAATGTATAGATCTTCCAGATAGAAAACCAGCAAGAAAGCAGCAGCCTTAAATGTCTCACTAAATCAGATGAATTTAATCAATATCTTCAGAGCATTTCACCCCAAAGCAGCAGAATGTACTTACTTTTCAAGAGCACATGACACATTTTCTAGGATAGATCCCATGTTAGGACACAAAACAAGTCTCAATAAATTTAAGAAAATGGAAATCACATCAAGCATCTCTGACCATAATGACATGAAACTAAAAATCAATCATAAGAAAAGAACTGAAAGACACACAAGACATGGTGGCCAAATAACCTGTTATTAAACAATAAATGGGTCAATAATGAAATCAAGGAAGAAATCAAAAGATACCTTGAAACAAATGAAAATGAGAACACGACAGCCCAAAATCTGTGAGAAACAAGAAAAAGGAGTCCTGAGAGAGAAATTCATAAGATTACAAGCCTACCTCAAGAAAGAAGAAAAAGCTCAAATAAACAAACTTCACACTTAAAGGAACTAGAGAGAAAAGCACAAAATGAGTAGAAAGAAGGAAATAACAAAGAACAGAGCAGAAATAAACAAAATAGACTCTTAAAAATACAAAAGATCAATGAAATCAAACATTGGTTCTTTAAAAAGATAAATGAATTTGACAAACCTTAAAGCAGACTTATTAAGAAAAATAACTCAAATAAATTTTTAAAAAATGAAACAAAAGAAGTAACAATGGGCTCAACAAAGGTTGTAAGAAAATATTACAAACAAATACATGTCAACAAATTGGACAATCTGGATTAAATGGATAAATTTCTAAAAATGTATAATCTTTCAAAATTGAATCAGAAATAATCATAGAATCTCAATAGGTAGATTACACCTAGTGAAATTGAAGCAGTAATAAAAAAAAAACTCCCAATAAACAGAAGTCCTGGACTGGATGGTGTCATGGAAGAATTTTACCAAACATCCAAAGAACTAATGCCACTCCTTCTCAAACTATGCCAGAAATTTCAAGAATAGGAAAAACTTCAAAGCTCATTTTGTGAGACTAGCATTATCCTAAACCCAAAACCAGATAAGGATTCTATGCAGAAATAAAATTATAGGTTAATGTCCTTCTAAAAATAGATGCTGAAGTGCTCAACTAAATATTAGCAAACTGGATCCTGCAATACATTAAAAAGATAATTCACCATGATCAGATTGGATTTATTTCAGTGATGCAAGGTTGGAACAATATCCACAAATCAATAAACATGATACCTACAAAAAAATCACATGATCATATAAATAGATGCAGAAAAGCCATTTGATAAAATCCAGCACACATTTATGATAAAAAAAAATCTCTCAACAAAGTGGGAATAGAGGGAACACATCTCAACATAACAAATGCCACATATGACAAACCCACAGCCAACATCATTCTGAGTGGGCAAAACCTAAAAACATTCCCCTTTAGATTGAGAACAAGACAGGGATGTCTGCTCTCACTACTGTTATTCAACATAGCACTGAAAGTCCTAGACACAGCTATCAAATAAGAAGAAATGAAAGGTACTTAAATTAGAAAGGAAAAGTAAAAATGTCATTATTTTCAGATGACACAATGCTATATATATAGAACCCTAAAGAGTCCACCACAAAGCTACTAGAACTGGTTAATAAATTTAGTAAAGTAGCAAGGTACAAAATAAATATCCAGAAATCAGTTGCATTTCTATACACTAATAATGAGCTATCAGAAAGGGAAACTAAGAAAACAAGCCGATTCACAATTGCATCAGAAAAATTCCTTGGGCACTGGCTGGTGTGGCTGAGTTGGTTGGAGCATTGTCCCATAGACCAGAAGGTTATTGGTTTGATTCCTTGTCAGGGTACTTACCCAAGTTGTGGGCTTGATAACTGGTTAAAGCAGGTAGGAGAAGGTAATCAATCAATGTTTCTCTTTCACCTCTCTCTCTTTCTCTCTCTCTCTCTCAAAGCACTGAAAAAATATCCTCAGGTAAGGATTTAAAAAATAGGCAAAAATTTATTTGGGATAAATTTAAGGATGTAAAAGACCTGTACTAGGAAAGTATAAGACTCTGAAGAAAGAAACTGAAGAAGATGCAAATAAGTGGAAGCATATACACTGTTCACAGATAGGAAGAATTAAAATCATTAAAATGTTTATACTACCCAGAGAAATCAGTAGATTCAACACAATTCCTATCAAGATACCAATTATATTTCACAGAACTAGAACAAATACTAAAAAAATGTATATGAAACCACAAAAGACAGGACTTCTGGCCAAGATGGAGACATAGGTGGACACACTGTGCCTCCTCGCACAACCAAAATTAAGGACAACAAAGATTTAAAAACAAGAAAACAACCAGAACTGATAGAAAACTGAACTGTTTGGAAGTCCAACAACCTTTCATCCAGACTGGTAAGAGGGGCGGAGTCACGGCAGGAAAAAGTGGAGGTAGGAGGACCCTGGCGCACAGGCAGCAGGGGCTGGCAGACCCCAGGTCTACAGGTGGTGGCTGGCAGACCACAGGCACAGGGTGGCAATGGTGCAGACGCAGTGAGGCCTCACAAGGAGGCTGGCTGACCAGGTGGTCCCACATATGCACACAGATAATCCAGGTAAAAGGGAAGCTGCAGAAGGGACTGGAATCCAAGAGGGAGCAGGGCAAGTGCCATTGTTCCCTCTCAGACCCCGCCCCCACATACAGCATCACTACCCAGTGACTGGGCTGCCCCACCCTGGGGAACACCTAAGGCTCCGCCCCTCACTACATAACAGCTGCGACCAGACCCCCCCAAAAAAAAAATGCTTCAAACAGGAGAACAAATCAAAGCTCCAGAGCCAATTCATCTAAGCAACAAAGAGATAGCCAACCTATCAGATGCACAGTTCAAAGCCCTGGTGATCAGGATGCTCACAGAATTGGTTGATTTTGCTCACAAATTAGATGAACAAATGAAGGCTACAGTAAATGAAATGAAGGACAACGCACAGGGAACCAATAGAGATGGGAGGAAAACTGGGACTCAAATCAATGGAGTGGACTGGAAGGAAGAAAGAAAGAAACAACCAAACAGAAAAGAAGGAAGAAACAAGAATTTAAAAAAATAAAGAGAGGCTTAGGAACCTCCAGGACATCTTTAAAGGTCCCAACATCTGAATTACAGGGGTACCAGAAGGGGAAAAGGAAGAGCAACAAGTGGAAAACTTATTTGAACAAATAATAAAGGAGAACTTCCCCAATCTGGCAAAGGAAATAGACTTCCAGGAAGTCCAGGAAGCTCAGAAAGTCCCAAAGAAGGTGGACCCAAGGAGGAACGCACCAAGGCACATCATAATTACATAAGCCAAGATTAAAATGAAGGAGAGAATTGTAGAAGCAGCAAGGGATAAGGGCACAGTCCCCTACAAAGGAGTTCCCATCAGACTGTCAGCTGATTTCTCAAAAGAGACCTTACAGGCAATAAGGGGCTGGAAAGAGGCATTCCAAGTCATAAAAGTCAAGGACCTACATCCAAGATTGCTCTATCCAGTGAAGCTGTCATTTAGAATGGAAGGGAAGATAAAGTGCTTCTCAGATAAGATCAAGTTAAAGGAGTTCATCATCACCAAGCTCTTATTATATGAAATATTAAAGGGACTTATCTAAGAAAAAGAAGATAAAAAATAGGACAGTAAAAAGACATCAACTCACAGATATTAACAACCACACCTAAAAAAAAAGCAAACTAAGCAAACCACTAGAACAGGAACAGAAACACAGAAATGGAGATCACATGGAGGGTTAGCAACAGGGGATTGAGAGGAGGAGAGAGGAGGAAAAGGTACAGAGAATAAGTAGCATAGACAGTGGGTAGAAAATAGACAGGGGGAGGGCAAGAGTAGTGAGGGAAAAGTAGAAACTAAAGAACTTATGAAACATGGACATGAACTGAAGGGGGGAATGTGGGTGGGAGGTGGTGTGCAGGGTGGAGGGGAATGATGGGGGAGAAATGGGACAACTGTAATAGCATAATCAATAAAATATATTTAAAAAAAGAAAAAAGAAGAAACCACAAAAGAGCTTGAATAGCCACAGCAATTTTGAGAAAGAGTAACAAAGTTGGAGGAATCACAATGCCTGGTATCAATCTATAATAGAAGTCCATAGTAATCAAAACAGCGTGGTGCTTGCTGGTGGCAGGGGTATAGGAGATTAATTGGTAACAGAGAATATGCAATAAGGATTAAATCACAAAAAGAAAACAGCATCATACTGGCATAGAAAGAGACATATAGATAAAAGGAACAGAACAAAGAGCCTAGAAATAAGCCCACACCATTATGGTCAATTAATATTTGACAAAGGAGGCCAGAACATACAATAGGGTAAAGATAACCTACTCAATAAATGGTGTTGGTAAAATCAGACAGGCACATGCCAAAAATTAAACTAAAATTAAAAAATTAAACCTTCTTACATCATACACAAGAATAAACTCAAACTAGACTAAAGACTTAAATGCTAGATGTGAAACTATGAAAATCCTAGAAGAAAATATTGGCAGCAAAATCTCAGATATTTCTCATAGCAATATTTTTTCTGATATAACTCCTCAGGCAAGGGAAACAAAAGAAAAAAATAAACAAATGAGACTACATCAAATGACATGTTTCATACAGCGAAAAAAAGGCAAAAAAATGAGAAGACTACCCACTGAATGGGAGAACATATTCTCAAATTATACATATGATAAGGGGTTAATATCCAAAATATGTAAAGATCTTATACAACTCAACACCAAAAAAACAAAGAACTCAATTTAAAAAATGAGCAAAGGATCTGAATACACACTTCTCCGAAGAGGACATATAGATGGCCAATAGGCATATGAAAGGATGCTCAAAGTCACTAATCATCAGAGAAAAGCAAATTAAAACCACAATGATATCACTTCACACTTGTCAGAATGGCCAGCATCAATAAATCAACAAACAACCTGTTGGCAAGGATGTGGAGAAAAGGGAACCCTAGTACACTGTTGGTGGGAATGCAGACTGGTGCAGCCACTGTGGAAAGCAGTATGGACTTAACTAAAAAAATTAAAAGTGGAACTGCCTTATTACCCAGGATTCTACTTCTGCGAATTTATTCAAAGAAACCCAAAACACTAATTCAAAACAATGTATCAATCTCTATGTTCACTGTGGTGTTATCTACAATAGCCAAGATTTGGAATCAGCTCAATTACCCATCAGTCAATGAATGCATTAAAAAGCTGTGGTACATTTACACAATGGAATACTACTCAGTGATATAGAGGACAAAATTTTACCCTTTGCAGCAGCATGGATGGACCTGGAGAAGATTATGCTAAGTGAAATAAGCCAGTCAGAGTAAGACCAGTACCATATGATTTCACTCATATGTGGAATCTAGTGAACAAAATAAACTAACAAACAAAATAAAAACAGGTCATAGCTGTCATGGAGGATGTTAGGGGTGTGTGTGAAAAAGGTGAAGGAATTAAGCAAAAACAAATAAACCTCAACAGACAATAGTATCATCATTACTGGAGGAAAATGGGCATGGGTGGAGGCAGGAGAGGGTGTGTGGGAGTGAATGGTGATGGAGGATAACATGGCCAGGTGTGGTGAACAGAGTGTACAGATGATCTATTATAGAATTGAACACCTTAAACCTATATAATTTTATCAACCAATATCACCCTGATAAATTCAATTTTAAAAGGTTTAAAATAGGTAGAATGATTCTTCCCACTTTCTTTAGTTAAGTTTGTTTTAGCTATTCTAGAACCTATGCCTTTCCATATGTGCTTTTTTATTTTTTTTATTTTTTTATTTTTTTATTTTAATTGTTGTTCTTGTACAGTTTTCTGTCTTTTGCTCCCATTCCAGCCCACTCCATATGTGTTTTTGAACAAGCTTATCTATGTCTACAAAAACACCTTGCTGAAATTTAGATAGTATTTCATTAAAACTATAGATCAATTTCAAGAGTATTGACATCTTTATTATGCTGTGTCTTCAAATATATGAACATAACAACTATCTAGCTCTTAATATATTCCATGCATTAGTATTCCATAATTTTCACCATACTGATCCTGTATATAATCTCCTAAGTTTATATGTAAATATTTCATTTTTGTATGATTTTAAATGACATTGTGCTTGTAATTTTTTTTTCTGTATATTCATTGTTGGTATATAGAAATGTAACTAATTTCTGAGCATTAACCTTGCATCCTATGACTTTGCTGAACTCAATTATTAGTTCTAGGAATTACTTCTTATACATATCCTGGGATTCTCTACATAGACAATCATAGCATCTGCAAATAAGGACAGTTTTACTTATTTATTTCCAATCTGTAGGGCTTTTATTTCTTTTTCTTGCCTTATTAAACTGGGTAGAGATTCCAATACTACACTGGATAACAGTGGTGAAAGCAGAAAACCTTGCCTTGTTTCTGGTCTTATAGGTAAAACATCTAGTTTCTCATCTTTGAATAGGATGGTTGCTGTAGGATTTGGTAAATGTTCTTTACCAAGTTGAGGAAGTTCCCCTCTATTCTGAGTTTGCTGAGAATTTTTATCACAAATGGAAGTTGGATTTTTTCAAGTGCTTTATTTATGTCAGTTGATATGATCACATGATTTTTCTTCTTTGTACTTTTGACATGGTGTTTTACATTGTTTGATTTTCATAGGTTGAACCAGCATTGCATACCTGGAATAAATCTGACTTGATCATGGACTTTCTCTTGCTTAGCACTTACATATTTAGAATTGCATTGCCCTCCTTGTGGGTTGATTCTCCTAGTATTATATAATGATTCTTTGTCTCTAGTAATTTTCTTCACTCTGAAGTTCATTTTTTCTAATATTAATATAGCTTTTTGTGCTTTTTGTGTTTAATATTTGCATTATTTATCTTTTTTCTATTTTTTTTTTTACTTTCCATCTATGTCATATTTGAAGGGAATAACCTATAGAAAACATATTTCCAGATTATATTTTCTTTTTAATTCACTCGGCCAATATTTGTCTTTTTAAATATATTTTATTGATTATGCTATTACAGTTGTCCCATTTTCCCCCCTTCATTCCCCTCCACCCTGCACACCCCCTCCCACCCACATTCCCCCCCCTTTAGTTCATGTCCATGTGTCATAAGTTCTTTTGTTTCTACTTTTCCCACACTATTCTTGCCCTCCCCCTGTCTATTTTCTACCCACCATCTATGCTACTTATTCTCTGTACCTTTTCCCCCCTCTCTCCTCCTCCCACTCCCCTGTTGCTA